>CM050170.1:29122052-29429552 GCA_027410445.1 Discoglossus pictus | reverse complement strand
ACCTGTATCAAGGCATATCAGAATATATCACCAAAATAGCCTACATAGCTTTAAGTTTCACGTCATAGACAATGTTGATTGGAATATAAGAGGAGGGGACACGAAACTTAAGCTGCTCCAATTAGAGAGTAAGTGGATATATACACTCGGAGCACAGTTGCCCGGTGGTATGAATGAAGGCTTTTCATTTTCATCGTTCATATGATTCTATTGCCATTTCAATACATTAATTTAAATTTTGGAACATAAGCCATCATATAAGTTCATCAAAAAGTAAAAATATGGACACTGCTAAAATAATCATTTCTTCTATTATCATCAAATAATTCGTCTCTGGACAATAATGGATTTAATAATATATATGTGAGGAAAAGAATCAGTATATTATGGACCAAATAGTCAAGGATAAGGTGCGCTAGCCCCGACTACAATCCTTCCCCCACTATTATAATATGAGTTTATTGATCAACAAAGTTACCTTATTATTATTCTTAAGGATAAATAGATCAACTCAAATACTAAACATTAAGAGTGGGAAGGTATCTCTCAATGCACCAGTTGGTTAACATCAAAATTACAGTTATATTGTAACAACTGTGCATATACATCAAAAATCAGCATCAATGATGCAAAATAGACTATACTACGAATCAAGAGGGACAAGTTGATAAATATGTCCCACTTTGCGTAATTCCTTCAGTTTATTTGAAAACTTTCAGCTACCTGGTTCCAATATTGATTGATATACATATAAAGTTAACTCCTTATTAAAAAGTTCCTCATACTCAGTTATTCGAGCAGAATCTTAAACCTCATTGTTATAGTATCATAGATACAACATCATTTTAAGCAAGTAAAGGTAGTTCTCTTTTCCATGGCACAGGAAGGACCTTTTCAAACAGAATATCTCGTCATAAGCACATGACCAACACTCAGCCAATGAAAATGGAGCACAGGGCCTTAAAGAAAGCCTGCAAATCTTCAGTCTGAGTGAACAGCCACTAGATGCGGTGCCTTTGAGAAAGCAAATACCACGAAACTGAGCCGGTTCGGTCAGGCATGCATTAGAGGTCCTGACAAGACAGAAATAGGGACATTTGGGTCTCGATGCACTAGCACTTTTACTACACGATACCAATTCTCACAGTCTCTTTTCCGATCATGCAAGGAGGATGCTAGAGAGCGTGAGTGTGAGGAATTGACTCTGCTGGGTTTTGAACCCTGGTCCCCAGGCTGCTGAGCCTCTTCCCTACCACTGCGCCAGCCTGCCTTTGTGAAATTCCTGGAGATCTGATAACCTTGACTCTGCTAGCAATAGCATCAGTGACTAGTCTCTTCAGCTGTGTCTGGTCAGGTGTGTGGTCCTTGGCCTATATAAGGCACTTCCTGCTTATGTACCTTGCCAGATTATTGTGGTTCCTGATCCCTTCAATAAAGCTTGTTCCTGTTTCACCTACAAGTTGCTGAACTGGATTATTGCTGACCTTGGCTGCTGGTCTCCACAACCTTGTGATTCCTATATCATTACAGAATAATCTGGCCCTTTCATGGAGACCGGCGGGTCAGATTCGGCATTGGCCCAGCAGGTTGCCTTATTTGCAAGAAATATGCAGACCCAGGCACAGACCATTCAAGTGCTGCAGGACCAGGTAGCTGAACTGCAAAATAAAGTCAATGCACAGTGAGTATACCAGCTACAGGGCACGTGATGTTGCGGCTGCTACTGTTACACCTGCACAAGATGCCCGCTTGCCCCTACCACAAAAGTTTGGAGGGGATTGCAAAAGGTATAGGGGTTTCCTAAATCAATGCCGTTTGCACTCCATGATGTTACCTCACCGATTTCCATCTGAAAGAGAGAAGGTGGGATTTATTTTTTCCCTATTCAAAGATGAAGCCCTGGCTTGGGGCTCCCCTCTTCTGGAACAGGACAGTCCAGTCTTGGGTAATCTAAATGACTTTCTTGAGGCCATGTGCCTAGTTTTTGATGACCCAGCAGAAGCCACTCTCCTTCATTTGCATCAAGGGAGGCGCTCTGTGGCTGAATATGCTGCTGAATTCAGACAGTGGGTTGCTGATACTACCTGGAACCAATCAGCCCAGAGGTTCCACTTCAGAAAAGGTCTCTCAGAAGCTATAAAAGATGACTAGCTCGTGTTGATCTTCCTGCTGACTTTGATGCATTTTTGTGTTTGGCTATCCGTATTGATGGGAGACTTTCTGAAAGAAGATTGGAAAGACAGGGCTCTTTTAGACCAAGTACTACTCCTATTTCCTACTCAAGAATGTCTACTCCAACCCCACAAACACCTACAGACTCTGAACCTGAGGCTATGCAGGTAAATCTAATAAGAGGGCCATTATCCAATGAAGAAAAACAGTGGCGACGCACTCACAATTTTTGCCTGTATTGTGGTAGTGCAGGGCACTATGCCATCAATTGCCCTAGCAAATCCAAAAGAACAACAGCTATGGCTGCTGAGGGCGCACAGATTCAACACCAATCCCAGATTTCAGATCAACTGGATTCTGTCACACAACCCTTGTTTTCTCTGGCTCATGATGAAGAGGGTATGTTGACTCAACATCCTCATTTTGTGGTGCCTATCACGTTGCAATGTGGTGATCGTAAAATTTCAACTACAGCTATGATAGATTTTGGAGCAGGCGGAAACTTTATGGACATTAAATTTGCAGCAGGAAATAGAATTCAGTCTATCCCTAATTCTTCACCTGTGTTAATGGAGACAGTAGACGGTTCTCCGCTTACGTCAGGCCCGGTTACACATGAGACTGTGCCCTTAAAGTTGACTCTGGAAGTGAATCACCATGAGGCTATATCTTTTCACCTAATTTCCTCAACACAGTTTCCAGTGATTTTGGGGGTACCTTGGCTTGCTCTGCATAACCCACAGATTGATTGGAAGATCAGAACTTTGTCCTTTCCTTCAGAACACTGCTTAATGAATTGTCAACCCTCTAAGGTAACACCTGTTGCCACAACAATTAATGAAATGGTTGCTACAAACTTGACTAAGCTTCCTCTACAATATCGGGATTTTGCAGATGTCTGTGATAAGAAGAATGCTGATCAGCTTCCACCCCACAGGCCTTATGATTGCCCAATAGAGCTGTTGCCTGGGGCTGCTATCCCATTTGGCCGTATATATTCCCTTTCTGAGCCTGAATTGAAAGCTCTTCGTGAATACATACAAGAAAATCTTGCCAAATGCTTTATTCGACCATCTACTTCTCCAGCAGGAGCTCCTATATACTTTGTAGAGAAGAAAGATGGCAGCCTACGGCCATGCGTTGATTACAGGGACATTAATAACATCACTGTTAAAAACCGCTACCCCTTGCCTCTCATTCCTGAACTTTTGGAGAGACTTCGCTCAGCTAAAATATTTACGAAGCTTGATCTTAGGGGGGCATATAATCTGGTTCGCATAAGACCAAATGATGAATGGAAAAAAGCTTTCAGAACCAGGTACGGGCATTACGAATATCTAGTAATGCCATTTGGGCTTTGTAATGCCCCTGCAACTTTCCAGCATCTTATCAATGATGTACTATGAGATCTCCTGGATCAGTTTGTTGTAGCATATTTGGATGATATCCTAATATTCTCTGATAATCTTGAAAACCACACAAAACAGGTCTGTATAGTTCTAGAGAGCCTTCGTACCCACCACCTATACATTAAACTAGAAAAATGTGAGTTTGAACAAACAGAAATTCAATTCCTGGGGTATGTAATAACTCCCAAAGGTTTAAGTATGGATGCAAGTAAAATTAAAGCTGTGCTGGACTGGCCCATCCTCAAGAATGAAAAAGATATTCAGAGATTTGTGGGGTTTGCCAATTTTTACAGGCGTTTCATTAAGAATTTCTCTGCCGTTATTACACCGATCACTGAACTCACACGTAAAGGGACTCCTTTTCAGTGGTCCGATAAGGCTGATACCGCATTCTCCCGATTAAAGACTCTGTTTACATCTGCCCCCATTCTGGTACATCCTCAGCCGGAATTACCATTTATTGTGGAAGTTGATGCTTCTGATTCAGCTGTTGGTGCTATACTGTCTCAAAGCACTGGACCTAAGATGCTGTTACATCCGTGTGCCTTCTATTCCTGCCAGATGGTGCTAGCAGAAAGAAACTATGACATAGGGAATAAAGAACTATTGGCTATAAAAGCTGCCTTCACCGAATGGAGACATCTCTTGGAGGGAGCTACCCATCCAATTACTGTCCTCACAGATCACAAAAATCTGGAATGTATTCGATCAGCTAAGAGACTGTAAGCCAACACGCTGGTCCCTATTCTTCTCTAGGTTTAATTTTTTGGTTACATACCGTCCTGGCTCCAAGAATGGTAAGGCGGATGCCTTGTCTAGAATAGCTGACCCCCTCCATACTACCGTAACCAAGACCACCATCTTGCCGGAGGATATATTTATAGGAGTTACATTTCCTTCTGATATGATGTCTCGCATTAAAAAGGGCTACGCTGAAGACCCAGTTCCTCATGATCCTCCTTGTGATCTCCATATGACAATGCTTAATGGGTTTTGGATTTTTCAACAACGTCTGTTTGCTCTGGAGTCAGTGCGACTGGACCTTTTACGTCTCTACCATGACTCAAAACCAGCAGTCATCCAGGAATCCGAAAGACACAAGAGCTACTTGCCCGATCCTTTTGGTGTCCGAAGTATCATGAGGATGTTAAGAAGTATGTGACCTCTTGTGATGTATGTGCCAGACATAAGACTCCTCGCTCATCCCCTGTTGGCTTGTTTCCGCCTCTTCCGATTCCTCATCGTCCCTGGGGATCTATATCCATGGCCTTTATTGTGGAACTACCTCCCTCTAAGGAACACACTACCATTCTTGTTGTTGTGGACAGGTTAACTAAGATAGGTCATTTCATACCAGCTCGTGGTCTCCCTTCAGCTAAACAGACGGCTGACCTGGTTATTCAGGAAATATTTAGCTTTCATGGAGTGCCCGATGAAGTAGTTTCTGACAGGGGAGTGCAGTTTACATCTCGTTTTTGGAAACATTTTTGTTCTAATCTAGTTATTAATGTAAATCTGTCGTCAGCTTTTCATCCGCAAAGTAATGGACAGACTGAGCGAACCGACCAGACTTTGGAGCAATTTTTTGCGGTGCTATGTTAGTTACCTGCAGGATGACTGGCTGGATTTTCTACCCACGGCGGAGTTTGCCTATAACAATGCCCAACACTGCTCCACTTCTTTGAGCCCATTTTTTGCCAACTGTTGTTACCATCCGACCTTTCTAGTGAGTCTCCCAATTACTACTTCCATTCCTGCAGTCACTGATCGGCTAACCACCTTACGAGATTCCCAAGACCTGTTGAGGGAGACTCTTTCGAAGGCTCAGGAATGTTACAAGAGAGCTGCTGATAGGCATAGAACGGAGGCCCCAGTTTATCATGTTGGTGACAAGGTTTGGCTGTCAACAAGGAATCTTAAGCTTAGGGTTCCTTCTCATAAATTGGGTCAGAGGTTCATGGGACCTTTTGAGATCATCGCTCAGATCAATGCTGTCACTTTTCCTTTGCAACTTCCAGATTCCATGAAAATACATCCAGTGTTTCACGTTGCACTGCTGAAACCTTTCCATGTCAACACTTTCCCTGGCCGAGCCCTGCCTGCCCCACCTCCAGTCCTCGGGGATGGTGAGGATGAGTACGAGGTGGAGAAAATTCTGGACTCCAGGATCTTCCGCAACAAGCTTCAGTATCTGGTTCGCTGGAAAGGCTATGGTGAGGAGGAGAGTTTGTGGGAACCAGTGGACAATATTCACGCTCCTGATCTCCTTCTGTCATTTCATGTGCAGTACCCTGTTAAACCGTGTAATAGGGCATCCAGAGGCTGCACCTATAGAGGCGGGGGTAATGTGAGGAATTGACTCTGCTGGGTTTTGAACCCTGGTCCCCAGGCTGCTGAGCCTCTTCACTACCACTGCGCCAGCCTGCCTTTGTGAAATTCCTGGAGATCTGATAACCTTGACTCTGCTAGCGATAGCATCAGTGACTAGTCTCTTCAGCTGTGTCTGGTCCATGGCCTATATAAGGCACTTCCTGCTTATGTACCTTGCCAGATTATTGTGGTTCCTGATCCCTTCAATAAAGCTTGTTCCTATTTCACCTACAAGTTGCTGAACTGGATTATTGCTGACCTTGGCTGCTGGTCTTCACAACCTTGTGATTCCTATATCATTACGGTGAGGCTCCTGATTTAAGGATCCTTTCGGCAGTCTGAGCACGATAAGGAGGAGGAGTGATAACCCACGCCGCAGACAACCCCAGCAAATCGGATACAATAACAAGTAAGACTGTTTGAATCCCATGCCCTAGGTCAAATGTTTATAGATCTGCGCTAAACTGCATTAGCAATACAAATTAATAATTACAATCTATTTCTTCCCTTGACTAGGACTCCAACCGTCTAGGGTTAGTTGTATAGATATATTTCATCAGTATATGGGGCAACATCTAGGATGGTTTTTATGATATATTACATATTTATTTATTTATTTTTCTAATCTTCTTAGTTCCTCTGTGAGTTTTATTTCCTGGGCTCTCTGTTCTCGTCTGAACTTGGATGTCTCTTTCATACAAATGCCCCGAATGTACGCCTTATGGGCTGCCCATACCCAGCCGGTCCCCACCCCAGGTGTCTCATTTCTTTCAAAGAAAAATTCCAATTCTTGGGCTATTCGTTTTTTAACTGTCGGGATCGTCAGTATTCTTTCATTCAGTCTCCATTGATAAGGAGGTTTAGTCAAGGATCCCAGGTTTATGGTCGCCTTCACCAAACTATGGTCTGACCAGGCACACGGTATTATGTCCACGTTTTGAGAGTCAGGTATAAAGGAAGGGTCGGTTAAGTAGTCTATTCTGGAGTATGTTTTATGGGGGTAGGAATAGAAAGTAAATTTCCTGTGTCCTAAATGTCTTTCCCTCCAGAGATCCGCTAACTCAAGCTCTCTTAGCAGTCTGTTGATTTGTTTCAATCTTTTAGTGAACTTGTCTCCCAGGTCTTTCCCAGTTCTATCCTTTTTGGCATCTAGTACCAAGTTAAGGTCCCCCCCTAGAATAATCCTACCCTGTTTTACCAAAGACAAATGTTTCAATGCCCTGATGAGATTTTTATGAGGAGAGATGGTAGGAGCATATATTACTGCTAGCGTGACCGGGATGTCTAGAACCCTTCCCATCAAAAAAAGATAGCTTCCCTGTCTATCTGTAACTTTTTTGTCCGGGGTGAAGGGAAAGTTTTTGTGGAGAAGAATTGCCACCCCCTCCCTTTTGGTACTGCTACTTGTAGCGTGGAACGTAGGGAAATTTCTGTTCATAAATGTCGGAATTTGTTGATGCTTAAAGTGGGTTTCTTGAATAAAAATTACAGCAGGGTTAAGTGTTTTGTAAAATTGAAACGCCTTGTTCCTTTTAGTGGGGGAATTAAATCCTTTAACGTTATGTGTAATAAAGACGTGTTCAGCTTCACCCATGGTCTAGAGTAACGTGTGTAGCTAATGTCTGCCGGGACTTACCCTTAGGAAGAGAGGATTCGGAGTCAGCGCCCGAGGAGTAGGAAAGCCGGCGAGAAAGCCCCGCAGTCCTCCATCCGCTAATCTGATTGTGGATAGTATGAAGAGAGACAAGTTGATGACCAAACATATACAAATAAAACTTTTCGAACCTTTGATCCTTCCCCCCCCCTTTCTTCTTCCTCATAATTCCTTCCATCTTGCACCTATCGTGCCTAGGGAGTAACCACTAAAAAATCCCAGATACTTCCCTAGAATGAGGAAATTCTCTATCGTAATCTAACCCGTTCCTAAAACTGAGCGAGTCAAAAAGTACTGAGCTGGATTGCTAGCCCCCACTACATTGGAAGGAGCAACAAGTACTATAAACTGTAACTAGTATTCTCTTATATGAATCAGATATTGTGGATATTTTGGGAAACCTTACCCCACCTCATACCTAAGTCTAATAATAGAAATTCCTGCGTTTTACAATAGAGTCCATTTGTATAGAATAACCTTATAGTCTCTGCAACCTTGGAAATCATCTTTAGAGAAAGTCAACCCTCTCCTGAGGCATTCCCTTGATCGATTCTTACTGTTCCATCACTCCGGTCCCTAAGCCCCTTGTTACTGTCATTCCTTTGCTTTTTCTTGGCAGAGACTTCTATCCAATCTCTAGTTGGTCTCTCCCTCGGCTTCGGGAGTTGGCCCATTAGATTGGAGCCTTCTGGGAGCAATTGTAGGTGAATAAGCTTTTTTTGGAGCGCGCCCAATGAGTGTGCTACATGTGTTTGCTCATTCCAGCGAAATTGTAGGCTAAAGGGGAATCCCCAACGATACTGAATTCTGTTTTTTATTAGAATTTCCAAAGCCGGTCTCATTTCTCTCCTTTTCGCCAAGGTAGATGGAGCTAAGTCAATAAACAATTGTAATTGTGTTCCGTCCGGGCCAACTATTCTAGGCAATTTCCTGGCCGCTGCCATTAGCAGATCTCTGGAGCTCTGTCTCACAAAACGAACGACTATGTCCTTAGGTTTCTCTGAATTGATTGGACCTCCAAGGGCCCTGTGGGCTCTTTCAATGAGCAGCACCTCCTCTGCTTGATTCGGTAGAATGGTGGTAAATACCGCTTCTAGATAGGGTACAAGATCCTGTACATTTTTAGGGACACCTCTCAGCCGTACGTTGTGTCTTCTGGATCTATTTTCCAGATCTTCCAATTTATTTTCAAGATCCTCTATACGAGTAGAGTTGGAGCTGATATCAATTTTATCATCCTCTTGTGTGGAAATAATCATCTCGGTTCTTTTTTCTAACTCGTGTGTTCTCTGACCTATTGCACTGATCTCTTCTCTCATCTCCTTTAGTGCTATTGCAAGTTGAGTTTTCAACATTAGTTCAAATTTCGCCATTGCCGAGACAGAGAAATCCACGTCAGTGATGGTGTTGGGCCTTTCCCCTTCATTCTCCGACATCTCAGATCTTTCTGGGGAGCTTTCCCCTGCTTTGGTGGTCAAGCTGGATGCTGCCTGGAAATGCTCAGGGATGCCTCTGGAGGATGTGCTTCTCTTAGCCTTCTTCATCTTTCGCTCAGTTTCCTCCCTGGCTCTCTTGTCTCTTAGGCGGTCTCCCTGGTAGAAGGGTATCTTTCCCCTGATAGTTGTCTTGGCACCCCTAAAAGAACACTAAGTACTGTTCTGGGAAGTGCCTATGTAAAAATGTTATGGAAGGTGCTGCTTGAGTTGGGGTAATTTATAGTTTCATCTTTGTTTAGTCTTGCATTGTCTAAGACTCAAGACTTTCTGCCTGTTGCTCCCCCTGTTGCTCTATCTTCTAGATTCCATCCATGAGACCCTTGCAGAATAAAAAAAAAGAGCAATAGAGAGAAAAGACAGTGGGGTGGGCGCTCACTCTCATGGTGGGATTCTCCCCTTGGTAATTCAGGAACCGTGTGCCTGTTAGGCCAAAGTCCATCTGCTACTTCTGTGTTCCAATAAAACCTCCTAAGTATGCATTTTATGCAGGTCTCTATTTGTTCTTAGCCCGTAACTTTGGTCTTCCCTTTTTTGTAGAATATTTTTCTGTTCTTTTCCTCTTTTCCTTTTTATTTTTTCGTATTTATTTAATTTTTTTCCTTTTACTCTTTTTTTTTTGTCTTTTTTTATTTTTTTATTAGTACTTTATGAATGGCTATATGCCTTGAGGCCAATTAGGAGCCTAGGATGATCCCCCTACACTTTAGGGACCCAATATGGCCTCCCTTCTTCTGGGGATATTTTTGGCGCCAAATAGGCAGGGAAAGAAGGAGAAAATGGCTGCTCTGGGCTAGATAAAGGGGGAAGCTTCTTGGCAGCTCTATTGTAACCCCCCACGCCACTCTGATCCTCTGGCACCTATATCAGGGTTGTGTATATGTCTCTGCAGCACAAGCTGCCTGTCAGGGTCCCTTGGCGCCCACCCCACTGTCTTTTCTCTCTTGGTGCTTCAGCTTGACTGGACTCCTTGGCCATCATCCTCCTCACCCTGCCCCGGGCATCATCAAACCGGTTCTTCACAGACCTCACACCCCTTTTCGCTGTGCCCACTGCTATCACTGCGGCTGCTACCTTCTTCCATGCCTGGGCCCTAGGCCCGGGCCTAACTTCCCTCCCCCTGCAAGGATAGCGGGGTGCTCACGGATGGCATGGAGGAGGACCACATTCTCCCTGTGCATTTAGTTTGGGCCCCTGTGCCTGCCCCCAGCCTCTTGCCCTTCCAACTTGGGATGGGGATCCTTTGCTCCCTTGTCTGCCACTGAGGCTTGCCCCTCCTGTGAACTACCCCACCAGGAACAGGCCCCTCCCCCCTGACCTTGAACTTTGGGTGCCTATCTCTATGAGCTCCCTGTCACCACCCACCCCCTCTCCTCCACTCACCTCTTCCACCTGCTCAACCTCTCCACTTTCCTCATCCTCCTCTCCACTCTCCTTCTCCAACTCTCCACTCTCATCTTTCTCCTCCTCTCCACTCTCCTCCTCCACCTCCTCCACTCCGCCACTCACCTCCTCCTCTCTTCCATCACTCCTCACCTCCTCCTCCTATACTATATCCTCAACCATACCCCAGAGCCACCTCTCTCCCCTCTCTCTACCCTCTCCACTTCTCCTCCTCCCCACCTCTCCCCTCCTCTCTTCTCCCTCCAGAATCATCCCAAAAAGAATCTAAGGATAAATCAAAATAAGTATTACTCTATATATATATGAGGGGAAAAAAGTGTGTTGTATGTGTATTTATTAACTGATGGGGGATGGGCTGTGGGGTATAGGATGGGTGTGTGTGTATGGAGTGACCTAGCTCTATGTTTTTCTATGTGTGTTATTTAATATACTGTATGTGTATTTGTATTAAGTGTAATCTATAAATATGTGTAATCAAAGTTTAATTGTAAAATAGTAGTTAGAAAAATGTAAAATCCTAAAACCGTGAGATCCTGCTTTCCAAATTTGCCTACTCTCTCTCTCTCTCTATAACCAACCACCAGCTCTGGGACCTGCGATCTACTTCATCAAAATCTACAACACAGTCAACACATGGGCAGGTGGGACGCAACTTTGTAATCTCTCTCTGCCAATCATCTTCGGCTAGCCCGCTTTCTATTGCCTGAGAGGCCTGTGTCGCACTCCGTGATTAAGCGATTGGATTATCACTGTGGACCGCTTTTATTCCAGACCCCTAACACCGTGCAGGCGGGGAAGGGTTTACGGGCTTGAGACTTCGGCCCTTAACTTGTGGCCTTGTTCAATTGAATCGCTCTGTAATTGTAGCAAACCTCATTCTCACGGCCTGTATAATGCTAACTGCGGCCTTGCAATTGAATCAAGACCATGGTTTCTACTTATTACACTCTAACCCCTCTACGTTTTCATACTCTTTAAACCATAAGAAGTCATTAGGTTGACCTGGGACTGAATCAGGGCCTTCCATCCTTTACTTCCAGAGCTCCACTGCATTATCAAGTTTATTATGAAGTCATAATGAAATATTTTAATAAGCTATTATTTTATTAGTGTCCCATTTATGGGTCCACTACACTATGTACTGTAAATATCAATATTACACTCTGTGAAATACCACTATATTAAATTATTTGTTAACTGTAAGAACAAATATTGATTCCAGAACTTGACAACAATTTCACAAAACAATTTGAATCCTGTCAAATGTTATAAAAAATGTATTAAATATTCTTGGAAAACAATCTCATATAAATAATAAACTAATATTTTATTTTAAAATAATTGTTTAAAATGTATTTTTATTACATACTTGATTCTATCTATGTATCTATATATCTTCTTCTACAGTATGTGTATATGTTTATTTGTATCTACATTATTATCCACACTAATAAATATATTTAGCATTCCATTCTCATAAATATGAAATCAGAATTTATTAAAATACATAGAATATGACTTATTGACATAAGAATAACCCCCTATAAATGTAACATATAAATTGAATATATTTTCTTTTCAGAATTAATACAAATGCAATGTATTGTACAGAATCCAATTAAGAGTTTACATCTCCTGATACTTGATCCATTTCATAGTTAGTCTCTGGTGATCCAACATTTACTGTCTAACTGTTCTAATGAGTCCCTAACTGTTGAAACTGTTTATGTCTCAAAAGGGATCTGATCTGCTGTTGTGTATTGATAGGAAAACATTACATACTGCAAAGAAAATAATATCAACATGAAAGAAATATTACATTTAAATTAACACATGAAATGCTATGTAAATATAGAATTGCAATATTTAATATTATTTGCCTACTCTGAATAAATATTATAAATCACTTAAATTTATTCTTAGTTTCTTATGTTAATAATAATAATAACAATAATAATAGTAATAAAAATAATAATATAAAAAACAATTATTTAACAGATATTATTTATTTAAAAATAAATTACAAGCACAGTTTTTAATTAATACAATTAATAATTTGTAATTTAGATTTAAATACAATTTTATTATTACTACATTTTAAAATATTGTAGTTATTTTTTTTTTTTTTATATTTAGACAATAAATTTTCTTCTTTTATGATTTGCATAATTTATTTTATAAAAACATTACATATTTTAATAAATTATATGAAGTGATAAATTAACAGTAAGATATAATATTTTAATCCATTAAACAGTACTTTATAATGTTCTCAACACATTCAGAAAAAGAAGATAAAGGGAGACTGGAAACAAATTAGGGTTGAATGATTTTCTAATATATTGTAAAATGTCATCAAATAATTATTGCATATATTGTGATGAATACATTAATTAAATCAATAATATAACTGGATTTTTGGAAGAAGACTATTATTTTACAATAATCATCATACTGACATTAGTTCAAAAGTATTTTTTTTTTTTATTGAATAGAATAAATTAGTTTTTCCAGTTTATTGAGATATTTCTCCACTGGGGAAGTTGGCAGTTTGGGAATCCAGGAAGTGCATCTAAGTAGGGGGTTGTAGGAAGCTAGTCAGGGCTTTCATAGAGTGCATGGAGGCCTGGGGGTGACTGACATTTTCAAGCACATACAATGCAGTGGTTAAGCGCAAGAGAAATGATCACTTACAAAGTACTTGGCATCTCTTAACCTTTGTTTACTGAAACAAAACATTTCAGTTGTCTGGCTAGTTATCTATGCAACAGACAGCCCACTAGAGTCTATGGAGACTATGTATTAAACACACCTCAACATATAATAATATCACAATAATTAAATCAGAGCTGAAAATAAGAATTAGGCTCCAGTGGGCTAGCCAATAAATTGAATAGCCTTTATTATGTTCTGGAGAAAAAATATTAGCTTGCTTCTGTAATAGCTCTATGGTAATGGGGCTGTTGCTAGGGCCCGACTTCTCTGCTACTGACTTGACTATAGTGGTAGTTCCTAGGCTGCCAATACTAATCATGTACTTCTGTGGAAGATCAGCCTGGTCTTTCAACGGCATTATATCAAGGCTTGTGTCCTCCCTTGATTTCTAAACTGTTCCTGGTTTCCCGACCATCTCTATTTGTTGAAGCTCCTTCAGTGCCTGTGAGCATTGGTGCTGTTGTTAGATTACGATCGGCTACCAGCAATACCTCTGATCTCAACCTGAATGTAGTGATCAGCAGTTCTACTAAAAACACCTTGTCCACTCCTTCTGCTCGGCATGGGCTTAGTCAGCCGTTCACCATGGCACCTTCCTGGACCGCTTCCTCCAGCAAATCTGTGCACTCTGAACTTGGACAATGATCCAACACAGCTGTAGGCTTGAACTGCCTCGATGTGTCTGATTGGTGGGACTCCTTCCAGCTCTTGAGCCAGATCCCACCATGGCTGCATGCTGCAGCAGATCCTCATACTCTTTTTCCAAATTAATTAATTTATGGATCAATCACTCGATCAATGCTGCCTCTTCTGACTGTAGTTCAACTCCCAATTCTCGATGGTGCCGGTCAGATAGGTTTTCCCAGTGCTCTGTGTGTGTTCTGGATCATCTTGCAGATCATCCCGGAGCCCTCCTATTAGCTCAAGCCTGTAGTAGGAGGACTGTTATAATGTGATAGCTGTCCTACTCATCTTCCAAGGAGATCTCCTCCCAAGCCAGGTGTTCCAGCCACTCTGATAGCTCATCAGCGGAAGCAACCAGAACACAGGATCACTGGATCAGCATAACAGTCATGATGGGCTCTTCAGTGTGCTCTAAAAGTCCAAGGAGAACAATCCTACATGCAGATACAATCCAGTTCTTCAATTTATTCTTCCAGGGTGGCAGCAGAGGAACGGGATACGAAGTGATTATAGCTCAGTAAAAATAATAAAAAAAACTTCCCTCTAAATGAAACACATAATTTCAATATGCCCCAAAAAGAGACATAATCTTTGTTCTGTTTGTCTCATTTTTATACATTTCTTCTGTACAACAATACAATGGTACATTTACATAGGTAAGTGACTTAGTGAGTTCTTATTGGTGGGAAGTATAGGAGCGGGGAAAGGTCTACAGAGTTTTTAGTAGAGTCAGGGGTGTCAGGATGTTGACTTCCCTCAGTGAGGTGTTGGCTTATCTCCCCATCATATATTCTGTGCCTGAAAAAAAGTCCTCTAATCTTCACACATTTGGGCCTTGAAGGTCCACTGGCCAGTGGGGGTCAGCGAGTCACACCCTGGTCCCAACAAATTGGTTGTGACAGTGACAAAGGCTTCAACAAGGGTGCATCTATTTCTGTAGAATACTTCTCTCTCAGCAGTCCATGCATTTAACAGGCTCTTAGCAGCTTCAGGTTCACAACCTAGAAAAATCACACCCTCATTCTTGCTGTATGCGTCTTAAATACCTTCCTGCCTGATTTGAGGTGCAATTACTGATAGAGCTGCAATTAAAGTAACACGTTCTGCTCTAGACTGAACATACAGTTCTACTCAGTCTTGGGCTCACATAGATTCCTCAGCTCGCTTTGTCACAATATATATATATATATATTTTACAACTGTCTCTTCAAAGCTTGGGCTGAATAATTCCTCAAAACAGCCTTGTACACTACAACTTTTGCACTACTCCATTTATGTACCATCTTTTCTAAGTAGTGCTTGTGCACATTTCTCCTGATCTAAATAATTTAAATCATGACCTCTTTTTATGAAAAATGATTCCTTCTGAAGCATTAAGTTAAAGTTTCAACCCTCCATGGCCTGCCCACTTTTAAAGATGGTCATTATCATTCAAGCACACCCAAACTTACCAACCAAACATAAGTAACCACACATGGGATTCTGTTGAATGGTCCATAGCCAGTTTTATTAATATAAACTTGTCAATAAGTCAAATGCTAATAATTATCTCATAGTTCAAGCATTAAGGAGCAAGCAGTCTATTTGCTGGGCTTAGACATCACATGAATTGTAATGCTGGAGAACACTGCTAAGAAGATATAATTAATTAATACTACAGGAAATCAAGTCAAACTGTCCACTGCAAGGTTTGATCATGAGGCTAAAGCTTAAATATCTGGGTCATATCATAAAGAGACAGGATTCCCTAGAGAAGACTCAAATGCTGGAAAAATGTAAAGGTACATGAAGAAGGTAATGGTAGAAATCGATAGGTGAGGTAATTGGAACAATGAATATGAGCTTGATGTAGCTTCCAGGTCACTTGATAATAGATGTGCATGGTTTGCTCTGGCCTATAGGGTAAAAAAAAAACTGGCTGAACAACAAAAAAATTACCTGTTATGATCAATACCAGAAAACAGCATATTAAAACAAAACACGAAAGTTTAAAGGGAACTCAACATTATAGAACTGTAAGTGATAACTTTTAAAAGAGTGCCCAATATAGCCCTAGAGATTATTTTAGATTACATATATAAAGTGGGTTTTTGAAGTCTGCAATAATTGACTGTTGCATGTGCTACAATGAATTATTTTTTATGGATACGTCTTTTAAAACATGTTATTTGAACTGTATGGCTGTCTGCTAACTCTATGTAAAGAAATTATTGTCACAGGAATCTGAACTTTACATTTTAACCAATTTATGGTAAAATTCCCAATGTGCTATATTCTCTGTATCATATGAATGGAAAATTAAACCAACAACTATCAGCACAAACAGTTCCAGCTTATTCTGGGGAAAGGTATGGTATATGATATCAAAAGAATGGAAAAGTGAGAAAACCTAAGTAGCAGATGGACATCATCCACATCAGTAAAATCACACATAATAAATTATATAAAAACATATATACACTTACATTCAAGACTTGGTAATGCCTTACTGCAAACAAATAATATGTCAGCTCTGGTTCTCCAGACACAGGTAGGTATTGGGTTTTGTAATACTACATCACCCACTTTAGCATTTGAAAAAGACCATTGTGTAGGTTGAAACACATTGGGTCACTTTGATGGCACATAGTAGGTGCATCCATACGCTTTAATCTGGTTGTAGACAAAACAACTCAAATGAACAAAAATATAAAACATAATAAATAATCAAGTAGTACAAAAGTGTTAATTTACCTTGTTATTGTGTACATGCTATATGTCAATACTATGTTGACTTGAACTACAGTGCCTTGAAAAAGTATGCCCACAACTTTGACAATGTTTTTTTTAATATTATTGTGAAGCAAAAAACAAATAGGACAAAATAACAGAAAAAGTCAATGTGCATAACTATTCACCCCTCTAAAGTCAATACTTTGTAGAGCCACCTTTTACGGCAATCACATCTCCAAGTCACTTTGGATAAGTCTCTATGAGCTTGCCACATCTTACCACTGGGATTTTTGCCCATTCCTCCTTGCAAAACTGCTCCAGCTCCTTCAAGTGCCTATTAATCTCGCTATCATTGTTATACCCAACACATCTTATTCGCTCTGCTTGGGAATATCTCCTCACTGATAAATACAGTTCTCAAATAAAACATATCTCACTAGTAGGGCGTTCCTCTGTAACAAACTGCTACACACCCGCAGATAATCCATAATAAAGTTTTATAGGCTGAGCTCACAAATCTACTCTATACAGATGCAATTCAAAAGCTTACTAAGGAAATTAACTTCTAGAAGCTTAATAATATACTACCTTACATATACATGTACCAGGACACCATCATATACTGTGAGCCCAGTATAAATGCAATAGGTAGGGCTCCCCAACCCAATGCATGGCCTTTTTCTATGATTACCATAGTCACCGTTGCCTTAACTGCACATATAGCGGTAGAATATCCTAATTTGTTTCCCTTATTAAATGAGTATATTCATAGTCTTGGTAATTATAGCTCATCCTTGCACTGCTAATATATATGGACAAAACTATCTACCACATAGGAGCCAGACAGACTGTATTTAGGAGCCTGAAATGAAACCCTGATGACAGATATCTCAGTACATAATATAAATGCCTTCAAGCATGAAGACCCCTTCCAGGGCGGGCCCCTCACAAACGTATTCTTATCCCCCTCATCAATGTCCTGATACTTTTTACCCTTTTACCACAATGTCTCTGTATATGGGTTTCCCATATAAATAAACTGTAACACATTGATACAAGAAAATATATTTGTACATAAGTATTGACAGCAAGTGTTTATTTTCCTTTAATGTGCTCTATTAATCTTAGACTGGCTGAAAGATTGGTCTCTGGATAATCACCTCCCCAAGACACAAGCTCTAGATGAGACCTCTAGGTATGTTATACCTCTAGGGGCCCATAAGAAACCTTATAAAACCTCTACAGTGATCAGTGATGTAAAGTCACTGGATGACTGTACTGGCCCCAGGTAAGTGAGGACAATCATCACTGAGCACTATAGATGGAATATAACTTACACTCCATGTTTAGCTCTTTTGTACAAGTTATAGGATCTCTTTAGTAAAAACTCCACATGTTTGTGATGTATGTAACATACCAACAACATGTAACAGTGATGCAAGACAGGAACATAATGACATTTGTTTTTAGAAAATCTAGTCTGCTTGTGCTATTCACATACAATCCTTGGCTTAATCACACCTTGTGGTTATCCCAGGCATGCTTGACTATATTTACTGGGTTTGCTCCACCACTTTCACTGGAAAGCTGTTACACATATTTACTCCCCTTTCTGTAAAGTAATACTTTCTCACATTTCCTCTAAATCTGTTATTATCCAGATTCAGACCATGACCTCTTGTTCTTTTGTACTCCTTCTATTCCTAAATATACTTTATTACACTGTTTGATTTATGGGAAGATCTCTATCATATCTCACCTCTTCCTTCTGTCTTCTAAGTCAGTGGTTCTCTGTAGCCGGTCTTAGGACCAGTGCAGGTCCATGAGAATGTATCTGTAGGGATGAGGAGAGCCTAACACTTTATACATATCACTACAATTACCTACAGTTCTAGATGGATGTTACATGGAACATCACATGAGCATTGGAAGGTAATGAGCCACTGCCAAATCCAAGGCTGACAGTGATTGGTCTAATCTATACACAATATAGAGTCTCCATATAGGGTCTCTCTATTAGACTGTGAACCTTTTTAGTCGCCCTCCTTTAAATTGTCCCTGATTTATTAATATCCTTTGGAGATCTGATCTATGTAACTGGGCACAGCATTAAGGTGAGGTCTGGCCAGGGCTCTATAGAGTGACATTAGTACTGACCTTTATCTGCTGCTTATTCCTCTAACAATATCACCAAGTATCCTACTGCATTTTGCAATAGATTTGTTGCATTCTTGTCCTACTTTTAAATCACCTTAAATAATCACTTTTGTAATTAAAGAGCCCGACTAGAGCAAATTGTCCATAGCAGTCTTTTATTATTTATTTAAACATGTATTTATTTATTTATTTACTTACATCCTTATATCTCTCCTTCCCAAAATGCATCACATTGTTATAAAGAAATATATCCTTATCGTATAGTATGTATAGTGGATTACACTTTGATGAATATAGTAGAGCACAGAGCATATTAATCTATTCAGATGAAAGCTGTGAATTCAAGTCAGTGTTGCTTCAATGATGCTAAATTATTTATGTGTTGGCTGTAACTCACAAGTCCAGACCTTCTGGTGGAAGCAAAAAAGCACATTTCTAGGAAGACAAAGTGTAAATTGTGTTATTAATAAACAATTTAAATCATAATGTAAACTCAGCATTAGAAATCCAAATCTATTTGTATGATTCTGGACAATAATACGTTGAACATAGTACAAAGTCAGATAACAATGTATATTTTTTAAGGTTAACTTAACTAAAGATGACAGTAGAAGTTCACTGTTGGCCAAGGTGTACAAAGAGGTAGATCAGCGTATGCCCCTAGAGCAGGAATGGTGATATGTGAACATAAGCCATAGCATCCTTTGGTAAGTCGATTCAATTGGTTTTAATACCAGATCAGTTGACACTTAAAAAAAAATCTAAAATGTTATCCAGTACTAGTGGTACAGTATTATACAGTATCAATGGTAGCATTAATGCTAACACAATACTATTCCAGACATGTCTCTTACTATTCTGGGTGCATATAGACTGAGAAGTTGTGGGTTGTTCTGTTAAGGTACAGACGTGGTGGTTGGGTCACTTAGGTTATAACTGTATCTATTCAGTTTGTACAACATGATAATAGTGGGATCTGCTACTCCAAAGAAACATAGATTTTGAGTGCAGATATGAACTAGTAGACCCATCTGATCAGCCAACAGTATCTACTGTCACAAAGTCAGGTGGACCCATGGATACATTATAGAAGGAAGATATGTCAGCACTAGGCTGATCAGGTCCGTTAGTCCAGTGCTGACAGAATTAAAGCAATTAGCTGCACCTGAAGTGTCAAGCAGACTATTTAAATCACACAGAACTAACAGCCAGGAAATGGAGTCTGGGGGAAAGTAATAGGACAGACACAGGACGTGTGGGTGCTGGAATCAAATAGAGAGACAAACCAAGGAAGCTGCTATTGGAAACATTGTCCAATCTGCTGAGGACCTGGGCTGCAGACTGAAGCCACCTGCAAGGCCAAATGCAATAATGAAAGGTCAGAAACTCCTATTGTTCTTTATTACCCCCAGGGAAGAGACTGTTGTACTTCACAAGACTTTATATTTTAAAGTACACTTGGTACTCATTACAAGGGTCCCTGGGGGTGGGTATTCGGAGAGAAGGGTGGGCCTGGCCACAAGGTGGCACTATACCACATATCAGAGACTGTTTGTATTATCTATTACAGATTTTAACGTAAATAGCAATCACTGTAAGTCCTCTCTTGCAGCCCATTAGTAATATCATTGCTAAAAATCATATACAAATGTCAGTTCTGATCTGTGAGGCACATCACTAGTTATCTGCCATTCAATAGTGACCTTCATCTTCTCTCTTCACTGTCATGTAGCCACCTGACTGGATTACACTCAAAGGGTACAAAGGGTGTTTTGGTTCACATAGATCACCAAATTGTACAGTATCTGGTAGTTATAATTAATATTAGATTATATGACAATATTAACATTGTTAAAACAAAGAACAAAAAAAAAAACACTCCAAATAATAGTTTAGCATTTCTAATTAAAATAATCAACCATTTTATTTTATCTTTATTCACATCCCCTTACCTCTAAAGGCATGGGCCAGAAGAACCTGACTCTTTTGAATTATTTTATCCTTAAAGGGATATCAGGCATCCCAGAGCAACAGGCTTCAATTTTCCTTCTTGTTCTACTTATTTATGTTATTATTCTTGGTGGTAACATGATTATTCTTCTACTCGTCTGTCTGGATTCTCACCTGCACACTCCCATGTACTTCTTCTTGGGCAACTTGGCCCTCCTTGACATGTCATCTACCACCGTCACGCTACACCCTACCCTTGTGGCATTCACAACAGGGTAAAAAACAGTGTCTTTTCTTGGTTGCATGTCACAGATGTTTATATTTTCATGCTTGGTGGCCATTGAGCTATTACTACTTACAGCGATGAGCTATGATCGATATGTGGCCATCTGTAACCCATTACATTATCCAATGATCATGAGATATAGAATCTGTGTTCTGTTGGTCATTGCCTGTTGCTTCGTCTCATCGGTTCGTGCCATACCTTATATTGTAATATTGTCACAATGTTCCTGTTATGTATCCAACATAATCAACCATTTTTTCTGTGACCTAGTACCAGTTATGAAGCTCTCTTGTTGTGACACCTCTGTTTTAGAGATGCTGATCCTCACAGAAGGAATGTTCATTAATGTTCTCACTCCTTGTTCTCTAACATTCATCTCTTATATTTTCATTATTGGCACCATCCTGAAGATCCGTTCCAGCACTGGGAGAAGTAAAGCCTTCTACACGTGTTCCTCACACCTCACGGTCGTCCTTCTTCTCTATATGACTCTCATCTGCCAATACATAAGACCAATTTCTACAGACAGCTTGGAGTCCAACAAACTTTTCTCTCTCTTTAACACGGCCATTGTCCCAATGCTAAACCCTCTGATTTATAGCTTGAAAAATAAAGAGGTAAAGTCAGCACTGAGGAAACAACTGAAATTATTCAAAAACAATGTTTAACGCAGCATGGAAATAATGTCTGCTTGAATGTATAATTTTGCTGTGGTGCTAACTCCTTTCGATGTTCAATTGTAAGTTTATGAGTCATATTAGTCTGCCAATGATATCTACGGGGTATGTGGCAGGTTTGGTACTATTGTATTTGTTGTTTTAAAGAGTGTTAGCCACATTAAATTTAAAGCCCGTAACCTCTACGGGACACCCGCAATGGCTGCAGGCTTTAAATTTGGCTGTGTTACAGAGTTATTAAATTAGAACATGGCGCGAGTTACGGACTTGAGACGCAAGACCATAAACCATTTCTGCGCATGCAAGCTGTTAAGGGTCTGCTTTCCACACGCCAATGCGTTGAATGTGTTGTATTTTATTTCGATGTAGCACACAGACCCAGGAGTTGGTGGTTGGTTCTAGTTCTAGGAGAGCTTGGAGAGAGGTCGTTTGCGAGTTTATTCATGTATATTCTATTTCATATGAATTCACACTTAATACTTGCTCACACATATTTACAGATTACACATATTTGCAATACACATAATTTTAAGAACAAACATAGAGACATATATAGTTAGGTCACAGCACTCAATCCCCCAACAGTTAATACTAACAAATAGCAAACAATTTTTTTTCTCCAACAGACATACATATTTACACTTTTATATCTTTATCCTTATTTTACTTTTGGGATATTATGGAGGGAGGAGAGAAGAGAAGTGGAGAGAAGTGGAAAGGTGGGGAGGAGGAGAAAAGGAGTGGTGAGGAGGAGAGAGATGAGAGAAATGTGGCGAAGGGGAGTAGAGTTGGGGAGGAGGTGAGGAGTGAGGTGGAGGAGGGAGAGGAGGAGTGAGGTGGAGGAGGGAGAGGAGGGAGAGAATGTGGAGGAGGGAGAGGAGAGAGAGGAGGGAGAGAAGGGAGAGGAGGTGGAGGAGAGAGAGGAGGGAGAAGATGAGGGAGAGGAGGTGGAGGAGATAGAGGAGGGAGAGAAGGGAGAGGAGGAAGATGAGGTGAAGGAGAGAGAGGAGGTAGAGGAGGAGAGTGAGGAGGGAGAGGAGGAGAGAGAGGAGGGAGAGAGGAAGGAGAGAGGAGGACAGAGAGGAGGAGAGAGAGGAGGAGATATAGTAGGGAGAGGAGGAGAGAGAGGAGGTGGAAGAGGTAGAGCAGGGAGAGGAGGAAGGAGAGGAGGTGGAGGAGAAGGGAGAGGAGGGAGAGGAGAAGGGAGAGGAGGTGGAGGAGAGAGAAGAGAGACAGTAGGAGGGAGAAGAGGAGGAGGATGTGACTACAGAGGGGGAGATGGGTTGTGAAAGGGGTGGCCTGAGCATCAGGCACACATAGGAGAGGGACAGACAGGAAGGGGCCACATCCCAGGGGTGGTGCTATTTCAGAGAAGGCACAGGCCCCAGGGACAGGTCAGGGAGGCAAGGGTCCCCGTCAACAGTTCAGAGGGCAGGAGGCTAGGGGCAAGCACAGGGCCTACAATTATACACACCGGGAGAATTTGGTCCTCCTCTGTGCTATCCGTGGCCACCCCATGATTCTTGCAGTGAGGAGGGAAGTTAAGCCAGGGTCTAGAGCTCAGGCTTGGAAGGAGGCAGCGGCTGAGGTTATTGCTGGAAAGGAGCGCCTTTCCTCCTTGCGCTGGCGCTCATCCCTACGACCCCCTACGACTTTCGGACCGCAAATGCGGCCCCTCGCAAAGTGAGGGGCCGCATTTGCGGAGGTGGAGGCTCTACAACACCCTACAACTGCTTACAAACGCCCACACACGCGGGAGTTTGAAAACAAAAACAAAACACCCAATGACGAACTACGGACTTACACAAAAAAATACAACACGCAGGACTTAGGAAAAAAAAATCTGCTGCCTTACAAAAAAAAAAAAAAAAACATAAAACCATTATAGACTCGCAAAAATACGACCTTAACGGACCAACCGTGCACAGCGGAAAATACTCAAGACGAAACACACAAAAAAAACGTAACATAGATTTTATTCATATCTATTTCAACAACAAAAAAATAGCCTTTTACCAAAAACATATAGACACATATATATATTTATGCTGCATTTTAATATTTCCCTTTTCTTCACATTTCCAACAGACTCTGCCTCAACAGCGTCACTGAATAATTTGCAACGCTGCACGGTTTCAGACGCACTGTGAAATCTGAAGAATTTCACTCACGACAAAGAAAGAACAATAGGTAATTTACAGAAATACATTTCATTCACAAAAAGAAGATGCTGTTTCTTTCTCTTTTTCAAAGACACTGCCTGAATACTGTCGCAGGAACATTGGCAGCAGGGGACCCTATGTAATTTATACACAACTAAGAATTCAACCAAGGTATGGTATAACAAAATAGGATAGTACCACAAATATTGCTAATACATACAAAATTGAACAATAAATCCTGTTTTCTGTGCCTTAACCCATAAGCCTAAACCCACAACCTAAACCTCTAATGACAACTATGGTGTACACAAAATAGGATAGTACAACAAATATTGTTAACACATACAAAATTTCAGAATAAATCCTGTTTTGTATGCCCTATCTTATAAGCCTAAACCCAGAACCTAAACCTCTAATGACAACACTGGCGTACACAAAACATCATAGTATCACAAATATTGGTAATACATACACAATTAAACAATAAATCCTGTTTTCTGTACCTTAACTTATAAGCCGAAAGCCACAATCTAAAACTATCATCACAACACTGGTGTACGCAAAACAGGATAGTAAAAAAAATATTCTTAACACAAACAACGTTAAAGAATAAAGCCTGTTTTCTGTGCCCTAAACTATAAGCCTAAACCCAGAACCTAAACCTCTAATGACAACAGTGGTGTACACAAAACAGGATAGTACAAAAAATATTGTTACAAGATCCAAAATAAAATTACAAAATATTTTTCATGTTCCCTAACCTATAAGGCCAACACCAGAACCTCAACATATCAGGTTAACAATAGTGTACACAAAACAGGATAGGACAACAAACATTCAAAACACATACAAAATGGAAGAATGCATTCTGTTTTCTCTGCACCGACCTCTAAGTCTAACCAATAACCTAAATGTATAATTACAACACTGGTGTACACAAAAACAGCATAGTACAAGAAATATTGGTAACTCATACAAAATTAAAAAATGAATGGTGTTTTGTGTGTCCTAACCTATAACACCAAACCCACAACCTAAACCTCTAATGCACACAAAACAAAATACTACAACAAATTTTCTTACAACATAACACATGCAACCAGCTATCCTCTTACATATGCACCACTCTCTAAGCCTAAGACCATAACCTAAACCTCAATCAATAGATACAAATTAAAAATATAGATCCTGTTTTACATGCTCTTATTAAAAAAAATAAAAATACTTCCACTTTAATGCAACATTTGAATCTCTCTCTTTCAGTCTCAAAAGACACTGCCTGAAGACTCTTTGCATCGCTACAGCAATTTCCACACAACAGATTTCAAGCAAAGAGGTACAGTATTACAAGTTGAACAACTAATAAAATACTGATATTTACACATATCAAATAGAAGGACCTATCCTGTTTTTTGCTTCACTTTCTGCAAACGTATAACAACCTAACTAGCAATATAAGTCTAACCCCATAACAGGAAAACAATAATAACAACATTGCCACATGCAAAACAGGAGAAAAACAAACAAACAAAAAATAGAGCTAATGCCAACTGTATTGTACACAAAATTTAAAAAAAAAAGGGTTAACATACGCACAATTTAAAGATATATACGCTTTTTACTGCAGAAACGTTTAAGCCCTACTCCATACCCTAAACACTTAATGACAACAGTAGCGCACAAAAATTAAGATAAAACACATGGGGCCTCATTCTATTGCGATTTGCTGAATTAAATAGGCCTCTATCGAAGTACAGAATATCATTTTAGGAAAAAACATTTCAATTAGTGAACTTCTTTCCAAAAGCAAGGTCTTCAATAACTAAAAACTTCTATAAAAAATATATGCCCTATTCAATTGACAAAATCTCAATTGAATGAGACCCATGGAAAATAGAAGGAACTATCATCTTTCATTTGCCACTTTCACAAAATACAATGCAACCTAACACTCTCATTCAATTGCAAATGGACCAATTGAATAGAGATTTATATAAGCACATAGCATATTTCTTTAACTTTGTACTAAATGAACTTCTATCCAAAAATAAGCTCTTCACTAGCTGAAAACTAAAACACAAAATATATACGGTACTCACTGCTTATATACATCCTTATGCAATTGCAAACATTGACATTGAATTAGGCCCTATGTTGCTAACTCCAACCTTCTCAAGTTAACCTCATAATGTAAACAGTGATACACACAAAACAGGATAGCACAAAATAAAAATATGCTTAACAAAATATATTACAACTACAAAGAATAATAATATTATATTTTTATTTACAGATTAATATGGCAGATAGTGACAAGCAACAGGAAAGTAAAGACGTCAAACTAGAGAACGTCAAAAAACATGGGCAGATCATCAGACGACGGAGCAGAAGGAAATTTGAAAAGAATGCAAAAGCCTTGCAAGCAGCTGAGAAACTATAGATAAATGTGTTATAATGAATATTGACTGTCAGTTTTGTGGGGCTTACCATTTCAAACAGGAAAGACCCAGAGATGGCGAGTTTGTTAGTTGCTGACAAAAAGGCAAGGTAAGACTTCCAGAAAGACAACAATTCCCAACATATTTACAAAGCATTATGACTGAGCCTACTTTCCCTAACTACCAACATTTCAAAACAAACATAAGATCCTATAATAGTGCCATATCCTTTGCATCTATGGGTGCAACATTAGCTGCTAATGTGCCAGGACATGGCCCTTACTGCTTTAAAGTACAAGGACAAATTTACCATTGTACTTCTCATTTACATCCAGAGGAAGGAGAGCAAAGAAAATTTGCTCAACTATATGTCCTAGATACAATGGAAGCTGTTGACCAATGTATGCAGCTTCAAGAAAAAAAAATGCTTACCTATTGTTTTTATAGAGCTTGATAAAATTATGGCTCAAAACCCATACTCTCAAGCCTACAAAAAATAGGCAGAAGTAGAAAAGGAACAACAAATTCATGCAGAAATACATCAATTGCCAATCCCAAGGGTCAATATGGTGCTTAAAAGAGATCGCCATACTGATAAATGTATAGTGCTAAGGAATATGTCAGCGCTTTATAAATAAACTATAATAATAATAAACGCCGTTATAACTTGCCAACATCAAATGAGGTTGCAATGGTCTTTCAAAATGACGAAGGAGAACCACCATTTCAGAGAGATATTAGAATATATCCCAGAAATGAGGAACAACCTTTCATTAATATAAGTATCTTAAGTACCAATTTGGATCCAATGACATATTCCATATTTTTTCCACATGGGGAAGCAGGTTGGCAACCCAAATTAACTCTTCAGAGTTACCCAAATTCAAAAGTACGTGTGAAAAACAATATTTCCATGCTTGAATTTAAAGTCGCTCAAATTGCCATTTGAGATGGATTCAATCCCATTTTATTTGGTGGAAAACTGACACAACAATGGATCATTGATTCATATTTGCAAGTTGAGGCAAATAATTTAAACTTCATCAAATATCAACAAGATAAACTACGTGTTGAACAGTATTATGGATTAATGGATTATGTCGCTGAGGTTGCTACAACCAGAGAGCTGCCAGCTGGCAAAGCCATCATTTTACCATCTTCTTTCTAGGGATCTCCTCGCAATATGCAAGAAAGATACAAAGATGCCATGGCTATTGTAACTAAATTTGGAAAACCAGATTTATTTATTACACTTACATGTAATCCACAATGGCCAGAGATTACAAACTGCTTCTGATAGATCAGATTTAGTGGCAAGAGTCTTTAAAATCAAATTAAATGAATTAATATGTGACATAACCATGACTCAGTTATTTGGCAAATGTCTGGCTTATGTTTATACCATCTAATTTAAAAAAAAGAGGCCTTCCACATGCACATATTCTTATAATCCTTCAAGAGAAAGATAAATTGCATACTGGTGACAAAGTGGATTCAGTAATTATTGCTGAACCACCAGATCCAGAACTACATGGTAGACTATATGAGATTGTAACTCATCGTATGATTCATGGACCGTGTGGAGATATTAATCCACAGTCACCTTGTATGGAAAATAAGAAATGTTCTAAATACTTTCCAAAAGATTATAAAGACAAAACTTATACAAATTGTGATGGATATCCATTTTATAGAAGAAGAGAACGACAAACTGCCATTATTTGTGGAAAAAAGGTAGAAAACAGATATGTGGTACCATACAATCCACATTTACTTATGAAGTATAATGCACACATTAATGTGGAAGCTTGCACTTCTATAAAATCCATTAAATATGTCTACAAATATATTTTCAAAGGCTATGATGCAGCTACTGTAGTGGTCAAAAGTGCGGAAAATAAAGAACACAGTGAGTTAGTACATAATGAACTTGCATCTCATGTTGATGCTCGCTATGTAAGTGCGCCAGAAGCAATGTGGCGTCTTCTAAAATTTGAAATGCATGATTGCTCACTTGCAGTATAGTGATTAGCTGTACATTTGCCACAAAGACATTTAGTGTATTTCCATGTTGGACATGAAACTAATGCTTTGGCACAAAGTGAGCATCGCCAAACTACACTAACTGCATGGTTTCAATTAAATTCTACTGACTTAGAGGCAAGGGAATTGTTATATATTGACATTCCCTACCATTATGTTTTCGTTAATGGATTATGAAGAAAACGAAAAATTAATGGAAATAAAATAATCCCAAGAATTTACACTGTAAGTCCAAGAGACCTTGAACGTTTCTGCTTACGATTACTACTTCTAAATGTTCTTGGTGCACAAAGTTTTGAACAGTTAAGAACTGTTAATGACATAGTTTATGAATCATTTCATTTAGCTGTGCGACACAGAAACTTCCTAGCTGATGATACAGAATGGGAAAGATGTCTAGAAGAAGCAGCACTATGGCAAATGCCACGGCAGATGAGGGAACAATTTGCATTCATTTGTATCTTCTCAAATGCTCCAAATGCATTAGCTTTGTGGGACAAATTTAAAACAAATATGGCTGAAGACTTTTTGCAACGATACAATGAGCCTATTGCACAATTAAAAGCATTAATTGAAATCCAAGAGGTCTTTCTAACTCATGGATTAAGTTGTGCAAGTTTTAATCTGCCAGATCCAGGTCTCATAGACAACATAAACTTTGAAGACTATGACACTACAAAGAGAAAGAACAGAAAAAATACTTGCAACTTTAAATTACAATTGCAAGCATTTAATGCATTAAAAAATGCCCTAAATGATGACATGCTCAAAGAGCGTTATTTCTATCTGGATGAACCTGGGGGATCAGGAAAAACGTATCTATATAATTTATTGATGATTTTTTTACGAGCACAAGGTCAAATAGCGCTGGCATTTGCAACTACTGGAATTGACGCACTTTTGTTAGAAGGTGGAATAACTGTGCATAGTGGATTTAAACTGCCAGTTCCTATTTTGGAAACATCCGTGTCGTATATTCAAATACATTCTTTACAAGCAAAAATGTAAAAAAAAAAAGTAAATTAAGTATAATAGATGAAGCTACAATGATGTCATGCCATGCCCTACAATGTATTGACCGTTTGCTACGTGAAGTCATGGATAATAATTTGCCATTTGGTGGAAAGGTAATGTTGTTAGGTGTAGAGTTTAGACCAACATTACCTGTCGTTGTACATGGAAATCGAACTGACATTGTCGAAACATGTATAAAGTCAAGTACACCATGGAAACTATTTACCCATCTTCAATTACAACAAAATATAAGATCAGAAGGACAAAATGAATTGAATGATTGGCTCATTAAAATTGGAGAAGGAAAAACAGAGCGAATACGAAATCTACCTGATGACACTGTCCAGATCCCAGCTCATATGATTTGCAAACAGGATCTCATATCAGCTATATTCTAAACTACAATAAATAACGACGACTATGCAGAGCTTGCCAACAAAGTAATACTAACATGCAAAAATAAGGATGCATTTCTCCTCAATAATGAAATATTAAAAAAAAAAAATGCACCACAAAAAAAATATCACAGTGCTGATTCTGTACTTGGTGATGACAAAGAAAGTCAGACAAAACTTTTCAACTGAATTAATTAACGCATTAACTCCCTCTGGAATGCCACCACATATTTTGCAGCTAAAGAAAGGTGCAATTGTCATGTTACTGTGAAATATGAACCAAAAAAAAAGGCCTATTTAATGGGACCAGATTAATTGTTCATACATGCTAACATTCTATCTGGTACCCATAAAGGAGAGAGAGTTTTCATACCAAGAATAGATTTGGCACCAAGTGAAAGTAGCCTCCCTTTTGAACTTCAAAGGAGTACCATGACCATTAATAAATCACAAGGACAAACTTTCAAATCTGTGGGTATCTTTTTAGAAGAACCAGTATTTGCACATGGCCAGCTATATGTTGCATTCTCAAGATGCAAGAATCCAGAGGCTATTAAAGTTTACATTGAAAACAACGAAAGTCAAGGTGATTTATTAGATGATGGACACATTTTTACAAAAAAAAATGTCTACTATGAGGTACTATAACTTTTATTCAACAAAATATAACAATACAAGACATGGCACATAACAAAAAAAAGTCACCTCAACAACAATTTCCAACGAAAAAACAAACAAAAAATAGAGCACAGTGGTTTGATTTAGAGGACGAACTTTTAAGTCACTCTGGCTCTTTTTAGAGGACCACTATTTCCATAAGAAACTCTATAAAATGGCAAAAACTATAGAGAACAGTGGTTACATCCCGCGGACGAAATTTTATGTCTGTCGTTCTCTTTTTAGAGAACCACTATTTCACTATTTGCCATTTTCACTAATTACAACAACAACAAAATGTCAACCACAAAAAATCAACGACAAAATAAGATATTCTAATTTTATGAAAGTAGCCTTTTACCATGATTATCCACACAAAACACTTTGCTTGCATTTTAGAACAATTATACTTTAAATGTTACTTCATTAAGTTACTGTTTATAATGTTACTATTTTTGGAAAAAAGTGTGCAAAGTTGTTTCATTGCATATATAACAGGAGGAGGAGCTTTTGTTATACAATTTAAATGTATCATTCAATGCAAAATATTAATCCAGGGAGTAATCCGATTGACAGTTAATGGGGTCAGGAAGGAATTAATTTTTTTCCCTCTTTGATACAATTGGACAAGTTTCAATGGTGATTTTTATTGTTTGCCTTCCTCTGGATTCAATGCCTATTTAGTTGAAAAGGTGTTTAAAAAAAGAATAATGTTACAAAGCATCTCGTTCAAAATTGTTATTTACAGAAAGTTTACATAGTCGTCTGTTAGTCATGGATAACTATCAATTAAAAATGTTAGTATTGGTAAAAAAAAAGTTCAAGGTTTTTTTGTAAAATAAAAGTTGCATGTTACAAACTTTTATGTTATGGTTTACAATATGTATTCATGAAAACTTTACATATTCTTATAATGTTATTCCATGTATGACAATTAAAAGAGTTACTATTAAAAAATATATACTCTATACCTCTTGGTGAAAGTTAAAAAAATAAAAAGTTTATTCAAAATGTTGTATTTCTTTGCACATAATAAAAAAAGAATTTCACAGAATCACAGTTTTCACAGCATTACAATTTTATTGACCATCATTTTTTGATGGGCAAATCGCTAGTAATAATAATAATAATAATAATAATAATACAGTAATATAATTTTTAATAAGCAAAAACAATTTGTTATCTACGCAATAGGATGATAATAATAATATTTAGAAGAGTCTTTAACCCTTTCACTGGTAGAGGGACTCCGCTCAGCTATATGCTTTATTTCCTATATCAGTTATATTGTTCTTTTTCACTCATTATTCATTTAAATAGACGGCTAAACTGCTACTAAAATGTAAGGTTGTGAGTTCAAATTCCGTCAATCCACTCTTTCTCTTCTTAAAGGGTTTATTATATTTGATACATTTTTACTTTGCAAGGTCTGCAAATCTATCTAGTACATTAATAAGTGGTATTTGGACTAAAGGGTGAAAATGCATTGTGGGCTCATTTGCATGTCCCCGACCAGTTTCCAGGAAATATGTTTTTTTTAAACTTATTTTAGACATTCAGATGTGAACACAAACTTACTATTTATTTGCTATATTAATAAGTAAATACTAATTTTTGCAGAATTATTACGAATGTCATTCTCTAAACAATTACAGATGGGAAGAAGATACTTTGTGGAGGAGGCCGTGGAGAAATATCTCACTAACTTTTGTCGGGACTCATCATAGGAGAGGTAAGTACACTAGTATAGAGGTCAGAGGTCAAGCGACAACACTATAAGACATCCTTAAAGGGTTGTAGTTATTGAAAAAGAGCATGAAAAGCATACTAATTAACATACAAAGCTGCACATTAACATACTGAGCCCTACATTAGTATACTGAGCTGCACATTAACATACTGAGCCGCACATTAACATACTGAGATCCACATTAGCATACTGAGCTGCACATTAACATACTGCGCTGTACATTAACATACTGAGCCGCACATTAGCATATTGAGCCAAACATTAACATACTTTGCTGCACATTAGCCTACTGAGATGCACATTAGTATACCGAACTTCACATTAGTATACTGAGCCGCACATTAGTATACTGAGCCGCACATTAGTATACTGAGAAGCACATTAGTATACTGAGCCGCACATTAGTATACTGAGCATCACATTAACATACTGAGCAGCACATTAGTATACTGAGCATCACATTAACATACTGAGCAGCTCATTAGCATACTGAGCTGCACATTATCATACTGAGCAGCACATTGTCATACTGAGCCCCACATTAGCATACTGAGCCACACATTAGTATACTGAGCCGCACTATAGTATACTGAGCCACACATTAGCATACTGGGCAGCACATTAGCATACTGGGCAGCACATTATTATACTGAGCCGCACTTTAGTATACTAAGACACACATTAGTATACTGAGCAGCACATTATCATACTGAGCTACACATTAGTATACTGAGCTTCACATTAGCATACTGAGCCACACATTAGTATACTGAGCTTCACATTTGCATACTGTGCCCTAAATTAGCATACTGAGCCACACATTAGCATACTAAGAAGCACATTAACATACTGACCTGCACATTAGCATACTGAGCCCCACATTAGTATACTGAGCTCCACATTTGCATACTGTACCCCAAACTAGCATACTGTGTCGCACATTAGTATACTAAGCTCCACATTTGCATACTGTGCCCCAAATTAGCATACTGAGCCACACATTTGCATACTGAGATGCACATTAGCCCACTGAGCTGCCCATTAGCACACTGAGCCGCATATTAGCACACTGAGTCGCACATTATCATACTGAGCTACACATTAGCATACTGAACCACACATTAGTATACTGACCCACATATTAACTTACTGAGCCACATATCAGCATACTGAGCCGCACATTAGCATACAGAGCCGCACATTAGCATACTGAGCCGCACATGCATACTGAGCCCCACATTAGCATACTGAGCCGCACATTAGCATACAGAGCCCCATATTAGCATACTGAGCCGCACATTAGCATACAGAGCCCCACATTAACATACTGAGCCACACATTAGCACACTGAGCTGCTGATTAGTATACTGAGCCGCACATTAACATATTCAGCCGCACCTTAGCATACTGAGCCGCACATTAGCATCCTGAGCCGCACATTAGTATTCTGAGATGCACATTAGTATACTGAGCCGCACATTAGTATACTGAGCCACATATTAACTTACTGAGCCGCATATTAGTATACTGAGACCCACATTAGTATACTGAGACCCACATTAGTATACTGAGCCACACATTAGTATACTGAGCTGCACATTCACATACTGAGCTGCTCATTAGCATACTGAGCAGCACATTAGTATACTGACCCGCACATTAGTATACTGAGCAGCACATTAGCATACTGAGCCGCACATTAGTATACTGAGCAGCACATTGTCATACTGAGCTGCACATTAGTATACTGAGCAGCACATTGTCATGCTGAGCAGCACATTGTCATACTGAACAGCACATTAGCATACTGAGTCGCACATTAGTATACTGAGCAGCAAAAGGAGAGCAGTGACAGGATCTGAATAACCTGGCATAAATGTAAGGAGATTACCTACTTGTTAAAGAATTTTCCTCATTTGCAAAACCTGCTACCTTAAAGGAGTCTCTTTTCTTTTTTTTTCTCCTTGTCTTTTTTCAGCACTTAGGGAAAAGAAACTGAAGATAAGCGTCAAGGATCTAAAGACACAATAAATAAATATAGAACAAGATTTCAAAGGGATCTGAAAAATTAGATCAGGCTGCTTGTCTTAAGAATATTGTATTTGATACACAACACAATTGCTTTTTATAATTTCTTATTTTTGATTTCAATGTATAAATGTGTGTAGCAACAATTGTCTTGCTTTTTAATCCAGAAGCGCAGCTACAGTAGATACAAAATTGACTTATTTTTTCTATATATATATATATATATATATATATATATATATATAAATAAATAAAAAATATGTAAATAAATATATATATATAAATAAATTATATATATACCGTATATACTCGAGTATAAGCTGAGTTTTTCAGCCCTTTTTGTAAGGCTGAAAAGGGCCCCCTCTGCTTATACTCGAGTCCCTCTTCCCCCGTGTCTCTCTTTCCCCACGTGTCTCTCTGCCCTCCCTGTGTCTCTTTCCCCCCCCGTGGCTCTTTCCCTCCCCCTTCCTTATCATCATCACCCCCCATCCTCATCCTCAACCCCCACATCCTCAACCCCCCCTCCTCATCCTCAACCCCCCCTCCTCATCCTCAACCCCCCTCCTCATCCTCAACCCCTCCTCCTCATCCTCAACCCCTCCTCCTCATCCTAAACTCCCCTCCTCATCCTAAACCCCCCTCATCACTTTACCCCTCTAATTACCTCACCCTCTCCCTTTCCCCTCACTTACCTCCATCTGCAGCTGCTCCTCCGCTCCTCCGCGCTCCTTCCGTCTGCCTCGGGACCCGGCATATGCTAATGATGTGACGTCACATGCGATGATTTTTTCTCTTGCTTAGGGGATTTTCGGGTGTCTAAACTCTTTTATTTTGAGTTAAATTGAGGTGTAACTTCAGTTTTCGAGGTCCTGGGTGCCCCCTCTTCCTGTAGGTAAGCTTTTTATGTATTTGTTGTGTGTATTTATTGTGTTTTTCATGTTTTCATGTGCGCGGGATTCGGACGTTTTTTGCGAGGTCGTAATGGGTCGTAACGTGTCTCGTATTTTCCTTTCGTAACTACGTAAATTTTGCGAGGTCCGCAGTTGCTGGCAAGGAGCACCTTCGGTGCTCCATGACAGCAACTGCTGCCCTCGCTTTGTGAGCCCGCAAGCGTTAGCAACAGCTCGCATGCTCACAACTATATATGTGATATAAAAAATATAAAAATAAGTAGGTATGTAATGCATGTAAGTAAATAACTATATATATATATATATATATATATATATATATATATATATACATACATATACCTATACATACATACAAACATACATACATATATACACACAACTCCTCATATACTAACAAAATCTTGTCTTTTCAATTTAAAAAACATTTCCAAAATACGTCTCTACCTTACACAAGACACAACCAAGATTCTAATACATCCCCTAATCATATTCTGTCTTGACTACTGCAACTCACTTCTGGCTGGCCTACCCACCACCCATCTATCCCCCTTTCAAACCAAAATAAACGCCTCTGCTAGACTCCTCTACCATACTCTACGCTCAATGTCTGCAGGACCTCTCTCTCAATCACTCCACTGGCTTCTCGTAGCCTCCAGGATAAAATTTAAATTCATAACCCTAACTTACAAAGCCCTCAACAGCACTGCACCCCTTTATATCTCTGCTCTCATCTCCAAATACTTCCCCACCGGCCCTCTTTGTTCTTCTAACGATCTTCTTCTCTCTACCACTCTTGTCACCTCCTCTCACTCCCGCCTTCAGGACTTATGCCTCTGCCCCTATTCTCTGGAACTCCTTGCCTCGCTCCACCAGACAATCCTCCTGCCTCAAATTCTACAAAACCTCACTATAAACACAACTGTTTAAAGAAGCCTATCACCTTCCTCCTTAATATGCACAACCCTTCTCTCACCCTTCTATACCTTACCCAAACCTTTAGATTGTAAGTCTGCGAGTTTCCAATCTTGCACAGTGCTTTGGGGAAAAGCTCTATTGACACTATTCTATTTCTATGGACCGGATTCTAAGCTCAAAGACAGGGCCCTCCATCTTTTGTAATGTGTTAATATTGTTTTGCCTTGATCACAATGTATGTATAGTGTTGCGGAATATGTTGTCACATTACAAATAAACGATGATAATAATAATAATAATAATAATAATAATAACTAACTGTAATGATATTGTAATTTCTGTTTCTGTCATAGTTGAGACCTTTACTGTGTCATTTTAACTACTCCAAATACAGGAATGAACATACTAGCCGGGGGTTGTTTCCTAAAGCCATGACAGATGTCTTGGATGCGATCATGTCTTGGTGTCGGGGGTACAGACTGTCTTCGCTCAGCCAATGAAGGATCATCCTGGCAGCAACTAAAAATGACGAATTCATAATTATCCATTCTTTATTACAGAAAGATCATCTTCGGGGGTTATGTCCTTTTTTATTAGTGAAAGGGATATGGAAGGTTCCTGCATGTTACTGGGTAAATTTACTGTACAGGGACTATTTGTTTGATTTAGGCAGTAAAAACAGAGCTGATATGCACTTCTTTATAACATATAGTACATGTCAAAAATAGATACACAGTGATATTATATACCTAGTAACATCCAGGAACCTTCCATATCCCTTTAAGACACTACAACATTACTTTTCTGTTTGCATTGGTGGGAGAAGGGTTTATATATTATAACTTATGGGTTTTGGCAGCCCTAAGAAGTTCACTCTTTGTGGTGGACTTAATGGATGCTGGTGGCTCATTCTTGGCTCTGCACATATCCTATGGACCAAAGACAGGGTACAGAAACATATTTTACAATTTTATTAGAAATAATAATAAATTGTGTTACAATATGGAGGTTTGGGGCCTGACACATTTATATGAAGTTTGTGAGTCAGCCAAAGAAAAGGATTTTATATACAGAGTTGGACACTATTCATTGGACTTGGTATAGATTGGATGTGGGATTAGACAAGGCTGCCTTTTATAACCATAACTAGACACTATACATTGGACTTGGTATATCTTGCATATGGGACTAGGCATGGCTGCCCTTTATAACCAGAACTAGACACTATTCATTCGACTTGGTATAGATTGCATATGGGACTAGGCACGGCTGCCCTTTATAACCAGAACTAGACACTATACATTGGACTTGGTATATATTGGATGCGGGACAAGGCAAGGCTGACTTTTATAACCAGAACTAGACACTATACATTACACTTGGTATATATTGGATGCAGGACTAGACAAGGCTGCCTTTTATAACCAGAACTAGACACTATTCATTGGACTTCGTATATCTTGCATATGGGACTAGGCAAGGCTGCCCTTTATAACCAGAACTAGACACTATTCATTGGACTTGGTATATCTTGGATGCGGGACTAGGCTAGGCTGCCCTTTATAACCCAAACTAGACACTATCTTTGGACTTGGTATATCTTGGATGCATTACTAGGCACGGCTGCCCTTTATAACCAGAACTAGACACTATTCATTGGACTTGGTATATCTTGGATGCGGGACTAGGCACGGCTGCTCCTTATAACCAGAACTAGACACTATACATTGGACTTGGTATATCTTGCATATGGGACTAGGCAAGGCTGCCCTTTATAACCAGAACTAGACACTATACATTGGACTTGGTATAGATTGCATATGGGACTAGTCACAGCTGCCCTTTATAACCAGAACTAGACACTATTCATTGGACATAGTATAGATTGGATATGGGATTAAACAAGCCTGCCCTTTATAACCAAAACTAGACACTATTCATTGGACTTGGTATATCTTGGATGCAGGACTAGGCATGGCTGCCCTTTATAACCAGATCTAGACACTATTCATTCGACTTGGTATACATAGCATATGGGACTAGGCACGTCTGCCCTTTATAACCAGAACTAGACACTATAGATTGGACTTGGTATAGATTGGATGCAGGATTAGGCACGGCTGCCCTTTATTACCAGATCTAGACACTATACATTGTACTTGGTATATATTGGATGCGGGACAAGGCAAGGCTCCACTTTATAACCAGAACAAGACACTATACATTGGACTTGATAGAGATTAAATGCGGGACTAGGCACGGCTGCCGTTTATAACCAGAACTAGGCACTATACATTGGACTTGGTATATATTGTATGCAGGACTAGACAAGGCTACCCTTTATAACCAGAACTAGACACTATTAATTGCACTTGGTATATATTGGATGCGGGACAAGGCAACGCTCCACTTTATAACCAGAACTAGACACTATTCATTCGACTTGGTATAGATTGCATATGGGACTAGGCACGGCTGCCCTTTATAACCAGAAATAGACACTATACATTGGACTTGGTATATATTGGATGCGGGACAAGGCAAGGCTCCACTTTATAACCAGAACTAGACACTATTCATTCGACTTGGTATAGATTGCATATGGACTATGCATGGCTCCACTTTATAACCAGAACTAGACACTATTCATTCGACTTGGTATAGATTGCATATGGGACTAGGCACGGCTGCCCTTTATAACCAGAACTAGACACTATTCATTGGACTTGGTATATATCGGATGCATAACTACGCAACTCAGCGTGACGACGAATCGTAGTTAGACAATTATAATATGTGATATCACATATACAGTTGTGAGCATGTAAGTTGTTGCTAACGCTGCGGGCGCGCGTAGCGAGTTCGCAGCCACTGCGCGCCTCGCGAAGCGAGGGCCATAGTTGCTGACAAGGAGCGCAGACGGCGCATTTGCGGGGCCGCATTTGCGGAGGTGGAGGCTCTACGGCGCCTCACACGCGGTTACAAACACCCACACAAGCGGCACTACCACGGACTTACACAAAAAACTATGAGACGCAAAAACTGCATTACTAGGTACGACTGCCCTTTATAACCAGAACTAGACATTATTCATTGGACTTGGTATATATTGGATGCAGGACTAGACACAGCTGCCCTTTATAACCCAAACTAGACACTATTCATTGGACTTGGTATAGATTGCATATGTGATTAGGCACGGCTCCCCTTTATAACCCAAACTAGACACTATACATTGGACTTGGTATATCTTGAATGCATTACTAGGCAGAGCTGCCCTTTATAACCAGAACTAGACACTATACATTGTACTTGGTATATCTTGGATGCATTACTAGGCACGGCTGCCCTTTATAACAAGAACTAGACACCATACATTGGACTTGGTATGTCTTGGTTGCATTACTAGGCACGGCTGCCCTTTATAACCAGAACTAGACACTATACATTGGACTTGGTATATCTTGGATGCAGGACTAGAGAAGGCTGCCCTTTATAACCAGAACTAGATACTATAACTTGGACTTGGTATATCTTGGATGCATTACTAGGCACGGCTGCCCTTTATAACCAGAACTAGACACTATACATTGGACTTGGTATATCTTGGATGCATTACTAGGCATCGCTGCCCTTTATAACCAGAACTAGACACTATACATTGGACTTGGTATATCTTGGATGCGGGACTAGAGAAGGCTGCCCTTTATTACCAGAACTAGACACTATACATTGGACTTGGTATATATTGGATGCGGGACAAGGCAAGGCTCCACTTTATAACCAGAACAAGACACTATACATTGGAGTTGGTATAGATTGGATGCGGGACTAGGCACGGCTGCCGTTTATAACCAGAACTAGGCACTATACATTGGACTTGGTATATATTGTATGCGGGACTAGACAAGGCTACCCTTTATAACCAGAACTAGACACTATTAATTGCACTTGGTCTATATTGGATGCGGGACAAGGCAACGCTCCACTTTATAACCAGAACTAGACACTATTCATTCGACTTAGTATAGATTGCATATGGGACTAGGCACGGCTGTCCTTTATAACCAGAACTAGACACTATACATTGGACTTGGTATATATTGGATGCGGGACAAGGCAAGGCTCCACTTTATAACCAGAACTAGACACTATTCATTCGACTTGGTATAGATTGCATATGGACTATGCATGGCTCCACTTTATAACCAGAACTAGACACTATACATTGGACTTGGTATATATTGGATGCGGGACAAGGCAAGGCTCCACTTTATAACCAGAACTAGACACTATTCATTCGACTTGGTATAGATTGCATATGGACTATGCATGGCTCCACTTTATAACCAGAACTAAACACTATTCATTCGACTTGGTATAGATTGCATATGGGACTAGGCACGGCTGCCCTTTATAACCAGAACTAGACACTATACATTGGACTTGGTATATATTGGATGCGGGACAAGGCAAGGCTCCACTTTAAAACCAGAACTAGACACTATTCATTCGACTTGGTATAGATTGCATATGGACTATGCATGGCTCCACTTTATAACCAGAACTAGACACTATTCATTGGACTTGGTATATATCGGATGCATTACTATGCAACGCAGCGTGACGACGAATCGTAGTTAGACAATTATAATATGTGATATCGCATATACAGTTGTGAGCATGTAGGTCGTTGTTAACGCTGCGGGCGCGCGTAGCGAGTTCGCAGCCACTGCGCGCCTCGCGAAGCGAGGGCCGTAGTTGCTGACAAGGAGCGCAGAAGGCGCATTTGCGCGGCCGCATTTGCGGAGGTGTAGGCTCTACGGCGCCTCACACGCGGTTACAAACACCCACACAAGCGGCACTACCACGGACTTACACAAAAAACTATGAGACGCAAAAACTGCATTACTAGGTACGACTGCCCTTTATAACTAGAACTAGACACTATTCAATGGACTTGGTATATATTGGATGCAGGACTAGACACAGCTGCCCTTTAAAACCCAAACTAGACACTATTCATTGGACTTGGTATATCTTGAATGCATTACTAGGCAGAGCTGCCCTTTATAACCAGAACTAGACACTATACATTGTACTTGGTATATCTTGGATGCATTACTAGGCACGGCTGCCCTTTATAACCAGAACTAGACACTATACATTGGACTTGGTATATCTTGGATGCGGGACTAGAGAAGGCTGCCCTTTATAACCAGAACTAGATACTATAAATTGGACTTGGTATATCTTGGATGCATTACTAGGCACGGCTGCTCTTTATAACCAGAACTAGACACTATACATTGGACTTGGTATATCTTGGATGCATTACTAGGCATCGCTGCCCTTTATAACCAGAACTAGACACTATACATTGGACTTGGTATATCTTGGATGCGGGACTAGAGAAGGCTGCCCTTTATTACCAGAACTAGACACTATACATTGGACTTGGTATTAATTGGATGCGGGACAAGGCAAGGCTCCACTTTATAACCAGAACAAGACACTATACATTGGAGTTGGTATAGATTGGATGCGGGACTAGGCACGGCTGCCGTTTATAACCAGAACTAGGCACTATACATTGGACTTGGTATATATTGTATGCGGGACTAGACAAGGCTACCCTTTATAACCAGAACTAGACACTATTAATTGCACTTGGTATATATTGGATGCGGGACAAGGCAACGCTCCACTTTATAACCAGAACTAGACACTATTCATTCGACTTAGTATAGATTGCATATGGGACTAGGCACGGCTGCCCTTTATAACCAGAACTAGACACTATACATTGGACTTGGTATATATTGGATGCGGGACAAGGCAAGGCTCCACTTTATAACCAGAACTAGACACTATTCATTCGACTTGGTATAGATTGCATATGGACTATGCATGGCTCCACTTTATATCCAGAACTAGACACTATACATTGGACTTGGTATATATTGGATGCGGGACAAGGCAAGGCTCCACTTTATAACCAGAACTAGACACTATTCATTCGACTTGGTATAGATTGCATATGGACTATGCATGGCTCCACTTTATAACCAGAACTAGACACTATTCATTCGACTTGGTATAGATTGCATATGGGACTAGGCACGGCTGCCCTTTATAACCAGAACTAGACACTATACATTGGACTTGGTATATATTGGATGCGGGACAAGGCAAGGCTCCACTTTAAAACCAGAACTAGACACTATTCATTCGACTTGGTATAGATTGCATATGGACTATGCATGGCTCCACTTTATAACCAGAACTAGACACTATACATTGGACTTGGTATATCTTGGATGCATTACTAGGCATCACTGCCCTTTATAACCAGAACTAGACACTATACATTGGACTTGGTATATCTTGGATGCGGGACTAGAGAAGGCTCCACTTTATAACCAGAACAAGACACTATACATTGGACTTGGTATAGATTGGATGCGGGACTAGGCACGGCTGCCCTTTATAACCAGAACTAGGCACTATACATTGGACTTGGTATATATTGTATGCGGGACAAGGCAACGCTCCACTTTATAACCAGAACTAGACACTATTCATTCGACTTGGTATAGATTGCATATGGGACTAGGCACGGCTGCCCTTTATAACCAGAACTAGACACTATACATTGGACTTGGTATATATTGGATGCGGGACAAGGCAAGGCTCCACTTTATAACCAGAACTAGACACTATTCATTCGACTTGGTATAGATTGCATATGGACTATGCATTGCTCCACTTTATAACCAGAACTAGACACTATTCATTCGACTTGGTATAGATTGCATATGGGACTAGGCACGGCTGCCCTTTATAACCAGAACTAGACACTATTCATTGGACTTGGTATATATCGGATGTATTACTACGCAACGCAGCGTGACGACGAATCGTAGTTAGACAATTATAATATGTGATATCACATATACAGTTGTGAGCATGTAGGTTGTTGCTAACTCTGCGGGCGCGCGTAGCAAGTTCGCAGCCACTGCGCGCCTCGCGAAGCGAGGGCCGTAGTTGCTGACAAGGAGCGCAGAAGGCGCATTTGCGAGGCCGCATTTGCGGAGGTGGAGGCTCTACGGCGCCTCACACGCGGTTACAAACACCCACACAAGCGGCACTACCACGGACTTACACAAAAAACTATGAGACGCAAAAACTGCATTACTAGGTTCGACTGCCCTTTATAACCAGAACTAGACACTATTCATTGGACTTGGTATATATTGGATGCAGGACTAGACACAGCTGCCCTTTATAACCCAAACTAGACACTATTCATTGGACTTGGTATAGATTGCATATGTGATTAGGCACGGCTCCCCTTTATAACCCAAACTAGACACTATACATTGGACTTGGTATATCTTGGATGCATTACTAGGCAGAGCTGCCCTTTATAACCAGAACTAGACACTATACATTGTACTTGGTATATCTTGGATGCATTACTAGGCACAGCTGCCCTTTATAACAAGAACTAGACACCATACATTGGACTTGGTATGTCATGGATGCATTACTAGGCACGGCTGCCCTTTATAACCAGAACTAGACACTATACATTGGACTTGGCATATCTTGGATGCGGGACTAGAGAAGGCTGCCCTTTATAACCAGAACTAGATACTATAAATTGGACTTGGTATATCTTGGATGCATTACTAGGCACGGCTGCCCTTTATAACCAGAACTAGACACTATACATTGGACTTGGTATATCTTGGATGCATTACTAGGCATCGCTGCCCTTTATAACCAGAACTAGACACTATACATTGGACTTGGTATATCTTGGATGCGGGACTAGAGAAGGCTGCCCTTTATAACCAGAACTAGACACTATACATTTGACTTGGTATATCTTGGATGCATTACTAGGCACAGCTGCCATTTATAACCAGAACTAGACACTATACATTGGACTTGGTATATCTTGGATGCAGGACTATAACAGTACATTACAGCTCATTACATCACCTCCATTAGTACATTTTGATCTAGAAGGAACTGAGCCCTTAAACATGTCCTTTCCATTAGTACACCAGGGATCTATATTTATAAATATATATATATATATATATATAAAAATATATCACATATACAGTTGTGAGCATGCAGGTCGTTGCTAATGCTGCGGGCGTTCGTAGCGAGTTCGCAGCCACTGCGCGCTTCGCGAAGCGAGGGCATAGTTGCTGACAAGGAGCGCAGACGGCGCACTTGCGGGGCCGCATTTGCGGAGGTGGAGGCTCTACGGCGCCTCACACGCGGTTACAAACACCCACACAAGCAGCACTACCACAGACTTACACAAAAAACTACGAGACGCAAAAATACGACCTTAACGGAAAAAATACAACCTTAACGGCAGAACCGAGCAAACAAAAAAACATTAAAACACAATAAATACGCACACAAAATACATAAAAAGCTTACCCACAGTAAGGGGGGGGGGCACCAAGGACCTCTGCAAGTGAAGTTACACCTCAATTACATTTCCGAGTTTAGACACATGTAAATCCCCTGAGAGAAAAAATGGCTGCCAAAAAAAACGAAAATGAGGCTCCACGACCCCGGACCGCCCAGACACCTACAACTTACCCAAGAAGGGATCCGAGATAAGCTCGGAAACCCGCACTAACCCCACGGGATTCGAGATAAGCTTGGAAACCTGCACTAACCCCACATTAACCCTCGCAGTGGGGGTCCCCGATCGCATGCGATTGGGGACCCCGGTTGCAATGAAAATTCAAAATTCCTGCCTTACGGGTCCTTAAAGAACCATAAAAGTCCTTAAAGGTTCCGTAATATAAACAAAAAAATTAACCCTATCACGCATGGGGCTCTTTACGGAGCCCCATCAACCCCTAAAAAAACCCTGTCACTCATGGGGGTCAATACAGACCCCCATAAGCTCTTAATTAACCCTGTCACTCATGGGGCTCAATACAGACCCCCATAAGCTCTTAATTAACCCTGTCACTCATGGGGCACAATACAGACACCCATAAGCCCTTCATTAACCCTGTCACTAATGAGGGTCAATACAGAACCCCATAAGCCCTTCATTCACCCTGTCACTCATGGGGGTCAATACAGACCCCCATAAGCACTTAATTAACACTGTCACTCATGGGGGTCAATACAGACCCCCATAAACCCATAATTAACCCTGTCACTCATGGGGGTCAATACAGACCCCCATAAGCACTTCATTAACCCCCTCACTCATGAGGGTCAATACAGAAACCCATAAACCCCAAATTAACCCTGTCACTCATGGGGGTCAATACAGACCCCCATAAGCACTTAATTAACACCGTCACTCATGAGGGGTCAATACAGACCCCCATAAACCCATAATTAACCCTGGCACTCATGGGGGTCAATACAGACCCCCATAAGCCAATAAATAACCCTGCCACTCATGGGGGGCAATACAGACCCTCATAAGCACTTAATTAACACTGTCACTCATGAGGGTCAATACAGCCCCCCATAAGCACTTAATTACCCTGTCACTCATGGGGGTCAATACAGACAACCATAAGCTCTTCATTAACCCTATCACTCATGGGGGTCAATACAGACCCCCATAAGCACTTAATTAACCCCCTCACTCATGCGGGTCAATACAGACACTAATAAGCCCTTCATTAACCCTGTCACTCATGGGGGTCTATACAGACCCCCATAAGCACTTAATTAACCCCCTCACTATTGGGGGTCAATACAGACCCCCATAATACATATCATTAACCTTGTCACTCATGGGGGTCAATACAGACCCCAATAACCACTTAATTACCCCATGACTCATGGGGGTCAATATAGACCTCCAAAAACCCATAATTAAACCTGTCACTCATGAGGGTCAATACAGACCCCCATAAGCCAATAAATAACCCTGGCTCTCATGGGGCTCAATACAGACCCCCATAAAACCCTTAATTAACCCTGTCACTCATGGGGGTCAATACAGACCATCATAAGCACTTAATTAACCCCGTCACTCATGAGGGTCAATACAGCCGCCCATAAGCACTTAATTAACCCTGTCACTCATGGGGGTCAATACAGACCCCCATAAGCCAATAAAAAACCCTGTCACTCATGAGGATCAATAGAGACCCTCATATGCCTCTATTTAACCCCATCAGTCCCATACGGGTATATTATTACCTTTATGGGGCTGTTACAACCAACATTAACCGCATAAGTGCCATGACGGTCCTCAAGGGCAATCATGCCACTAAGTATAAACACTACACTGCACTATAGCCCCCCAATAAAACATTCATCTAAACTAACCCCCCTCTACACTAACCTATTAACAGATACATTACCTACCTACCCTACCTACCTACCCCCTAATAACCCCGGCAAAAACTCTAGATACAGAAAATAAAAAAAACAAATACCCAAAAATAAAAACATCTACATTACAGAAAATAAAAAAACCTAACTCACAAAAAATAAAAAAAGGAACATTACAGAAAATAAAAAAATACATTACAACCCCCCCACTACAGAAAAAAAACATTACAAACCTGAAAATGAAATACATATGATACGTACAATACAATACAATGCATACAATACAAATGAAATGAAATACAATACAATACCCCCGAATCTATCTAATATACAATAAATCCTATCTATCTAAAATGCATTACCCAATCTATCTAATATACAATACATCCTATCTATATAAAATGCATCCCCCAATATATATAATATACAATACATCCTATCTATATAAAATACAGCCCCCTATCTAACATACAATGAATGCTATCTCTATATAAAATACTCTAATTCTAAGCTAAAATAAAATAATTAAGACCACTTACCTTTGCAGATGTCCCTTCAGATCAGCAACCTATGGGAAAAAAATATAAATAAATTAGTGCGACACATTTTTAGAAAATAAATAAACATTATAAATATTCTACTCACCCTTTCAGCCCCTTTCTTTCCAGCCCCACCTTTCCCCTTCCTTTTTATTTTCTTCTTCTCCGGCGCGGCCCCTGTTAAAAAAAAACCATAACATTAGTACACATACATAAACATAAAACAAAATAAAATAAACATAATCTACATTGTACTTACCTCCCCGCGATGTCTCCAGCCTCCTTCTCTTCTGCCCCGCCCTGGAAGCACGCTCTAAAAAAATAATAATAAAAATAATAACAGAGATCCGCACTTGCAGACATCCCCGACGCTAATGATCCTTCCGGAGCCATTTTTCTGGAAGAAATTAGGCAATGGCGCCTTTTGATTGGTTTAAAACACTGTCTATCAAATTCAGCCAATTCAGAAGGCGCCAATGTGTGAGCCAGTCAGTGATACACCCCAAAATCCCACTCTGATTAGATAATGCACCTGTCAATCTTTATTTAAACCAATCACAAGATGCAGATGCCTTCAGCCAATCACAATGGAATACACCCCCACAGGGTGATTGGCTGGAGGCATCTGCACATTCTGATTGGTTGCAATGACAATAGCCAATCACAATGGGATACACCCCCACATACTGATTGTCCGAAGGCATTTGCGCCTTCTCATTGGCTGTTGTCAATATCAATCAGTATTACAGCCAATGACACCGGCGCAGATGTCTTCAGCCAATCACACCGTGGGGGTGTATCCCATCATGATTGGCTGATGGCAATAAAGCCTTCTGATTGGTTTAAATATAGATTGACAGGTGCATTATCCAATCAGAGTGGGATTTTGGGGTGTATCCCTTTCTGATTGTCTCACACATTGGCGTCTTGTGATTGGCTGAAGATAGGATGTATTGTATATTACTTAGATTGGGTGATGTATTTTAGATAGATAGGGCCTCATTCTATTAGCGGCCGTAGGAGATGCGGGGCCGCAAGGACCGGCCGCAAGCTATTCGGCTATTCTATTCCCTTCCGGCCGGGGGCTCCGGCAGGCTTGCGGCCGGCGCCTTGTTATCCCTTGCGGCCGCTCGCGCCGGAGGAAAGCCATTGATCTAAAACGGCCGCAAGAGTTTCGGCCGCAAGAAAGCCCCGGTTGCTATTGAATTGCTACGGGAAACCTCTCTGTAAGGCTAAAAGCGAGCCGCAGCTTACTTGCAGCAAACAGGTCCCGCTAGCACCAATTAAGCACATAATAAAGCCCAAATAAAGCCATCCTGCACTCTGAGGAGACTATAAAGTGATTGTAGGTGTTAGCAAAAATAGCACAACATTCCCCTATACTCAAATCCTTAATTTTTGTATTTTCAAATTTTTGTCAAATATCCGTGGACAAAGTCCCGAGGGCTTGGAGCACCTCAGACCCGCAAAGGCTGCGGGATTAGCCTCCGTCAAGTCCGTAAATGGGTAAAATAGACCTACGGGTCGTAAAGTGCTAACTTACAAGTCGTAGCATAGAAAAGCCATCCTGTACTTTTATTAAAAGTGAAAGTGATGTTTGGTTTCAGAATTAATAGCTCAACATTCCCCTACTCTCAAACGCGCAAATAAAGATATTTAACTTCATCTATCATGCAAGCCCGCACGGGTTTGAATAACGAGCTACGGGCTTGGAGGGCAATCATCCGCCAAACCCGTACGTGCTTCACTAAGAAGCTACGGCCAAGTCTCAAGCCCGTAATCCTGAAATTAAACCTGAAATCAATTAACCAATAGGAAGATGACAATCAAGGGCACAAATAGTTTAAAAGGGAGTGAAATTCGTAAATCTGTGACTGTGTTGTATGCTGTGCAAGTGGACACACAGGTCTTGTAGTTGGAGGTTTTGTCAGAGAAAGAGAGAGAAAGGAGGAGAGATGGAGGGAGAAGGCAGCGAAGGGTATGGAGAGCAGGCCCCCCAGCCACAGGCTGGCCAGCAAGCTGCTGCTGCTGCATGCAAAAGGGCAGCAAATTTCACGAGCCAGGAGATTGAAACACTGGTTAGAGGAGTGCAAGCCCGACACTCCATCCTAACCGGTGGGAGCGAAGTGAGGCCCAGGCAAAGGACAGATGCCTGGAAGGAGATCGCGGCTGAGGTCTCCTCGCTGGGGTATGCGAATCGTACCTGGCAGTCTGTCCAGCACCGGTTCCAAGACTGCTGCATTGACGTCAAAAAGAAGATGGCCAATGAGGCCAATGCGGCACGTGGAACCGGTGGTGGGCCGCCAGAAGCATTCACATACCCCGGTTGGGAGGCCACAGTCCGCGACATGATCCAGCCAGCGGCAGTCGTGGGCCTCCCTAGCCTGGTGGACTCGGGTCAGTCCCAAAGCCTGCAATGTGAGTACCATGTACACCTTAACACCCTCATATGTACGCACATGTACCCCATACAGATAGATAACTGACGTTGAATTGCACTGTAAGATATCTGGTTGTGACTACAGATATATGAGGCCGCAAAAATCATGTAGTGTAAAGAAATATATTCATCCAGTGTAAAGAAATATACTCGTCAGAATTGTTAGCAATGAAATATATGTCCAATACCTCCTCCCACAACAGATTATGATACCGTTTTGCAAATCTATTGATGTTACTGTTATGTTTGCTGTTGGTTCCCAGTGCATATAAAGCATACATGACAACTCCATTGCAATTGTTTGTTTATTGTCATGAGTTCCCCTGTCACACTCTACTCCATGTTAAACTGGCCCATCCATAGCTGTTTGGCTTAACACTCCTACTGCTTAGAATTCATGTACATTTTGATTATAGGTATAGCGGATGTATCCTGTTTTATGTGGGCATTTCAGTATGTGCTGGAAGAGTGCCGCCGCCGACTCTAGGGATGCGGCTGCGCTTGCGTCCCCATGTAGCCGTCAAAAATAGTTGGTACACCCAAAGCCCCTAACCCTCTAACCCTAACCCCCTAAACCCCACTTTCTAACTCTAGTCCATACCCCCTAACTGTAGCCAGAACCCGAAACCCATAACCACTTACCTGGCCTGCTGGGCTGGCGTAGCTAGAGTCGTTGGCAGGGCACTTCCAGAGATGCGCACATACAACAGGATAGGTCCGGTCTAGCTGGTACATCCACATGAGACTACATGTATAGATGTGCACACTGCAGCATATGCGGATACAGATTCTGATGGACTGCAAGTTTGTGTTGTGTAACAGCATAATCTGGACCATGTTACATTAACATGTTAACTCGCATTGCTGAGGATTGGTCACAGATTGGTCTGTCTCACACACTGGCCAACAGATTCAGATGAGCATGTATCTTAATTAACTGCAGTTGGCACACTGCACCAGCATTACATATAGTCATATGAGCCCTTTCCTGTTATCTGACCGTGACTGCTGAAAGCAGCAGTGAGCAGCCTCTACATGTCACAGCATTTTCCTGGAGATTATATAATCATGCAGATTTAGTGAGTTATGGTGGTGTTAAGGTAAGGGTTTCGAATTAGGGTGAGGGCTAGTGCTTTTGGGCTTGTGTGTAAGGTGAAAATGATGTATATAACAGCGGCAGCGCCATCTATCTGCCCCTTGGTCCAACTGCTGCGGCCAGCAGTCGCTGTCACATAACAGGAAAGATCCCAGCCAGGATCCACAATACTAATGATGCAGATCAATTTTTATTTGCGTCAAACATTCACAGCCAATTACAAGTCACTATGATCTAAAAAATATAGAAACACACATCAATCAATTTTCAGAACAACAATACTCCAATACAAATCTTGTCTCATTTCAGTACCAGCCAGGCGTACCCTGCCTCCTCAGGGACCTGAAATATCGGGCCCTGCACCATGCCAAGATGCAGGACCACCTGCAGCAGGACCACCTGCAGCAGGACATACTCCGGCCCCGCAGGACACTCCGGCCCGGCAGGACACTCCGGCCCCGCAGGACACTCCGCTCAGCCGTGCCTCCACCCAGAGGACTCAATGGTCTGGGTCCGCGCCAGATAGTCCGGCGCTGTCAGCGGCCCAGTGCCATGATTTCCTCGCTCATCTCCAGCATGAGCGGGAGCAAAATCAAGAATTCATGCTGGAGATGAGACGGCATAATGAGCGGGTGTTTCATGAGTTGAGGAGACATCACCAGGTCATGGAGATGGGACAGCATAATGAGCGGATGTTTCAGGAGTTGAGGAGGCATCATCAGGTCATGGAGGAATATGCTCGAAAGGCCGAAATGGCCCGAGAAGGCCATCCACTTGAACAGGCTACCACCTCAACCTCCCAGACCTTGGCCCCAGCATCCAGGGCAGAAGAGCCGCCAACCCATCCAAGACGTCGTGGCCGGCCTAGGACAAAGGTTGGCAAAGGCCAGGAGGGTCATGACCAACACAAGCGAAAGCGTAAATAGGTGAGAACATGTTGCATATAGAAGCAATTGATGTCCAAGATATATTGATGTTGAGGTGTTGCAGTCAATGCATATATTGTTCTAATTGATGTCTTGTTCTTATCTCTTTAGGTTCAAATCGACACACAGAGTGGTTGCCTCACATTTTCATTTTTTTTGTTATATAATTTGCACACATAATAAATATTATGTATTGCTCACATTATCATTGTTTATTTTCGTTTGTACTGTACCATGACTGTTAAACACCAGATGAATGCTACAAAACAACGTTATTGTATTAGTACATAAATCTTCCTTCAATATACCAGCCCTGTGTTAATGTAGGGTTGGGGTAACAGCCACTAGTGCAGCTGAGGGTGGAGGTAATATTCCTGAGTTTGATTCCAGTAACGGCGATGCATAATATTCGTGTTTCTGACACATGGAGATATTAATTCAGGGTAAATATTAAAAGTGAGTACACCCCTAAGTGAAAGTGTAAATATTTTCATGCACTGACTTAACCCTCATGGGGATGGAGTTCACCAGAGCTTCACAGGTTGCCACTGGAGTCATCTTCCACTCCTTCATGATGATATCATGGAGCTGGTGGATGTTAGAGACCTTGCACTCCCCACCTTCCATTTGAGGATGCCCCCACGGATGCTCGATAGGTTTTAGGTCTGGTGACCTACTTGGCCAGTCCATCAACTTTTTACCTTCAGCTTCTTTAGCCAGGCAGTGGTCGGCTTGGAGGTGTGTTTGGGGTCGTTATCATGTTGGAATACTGGCATGCGGCCCAGTCTCCGAAGGGAGGGATCATTCTCTGCTTCAGTATGTCACAGTACATGTTGGCATTCATAGGTTCCCTCAAAGAACTGTAGCTCCTCAGTGCTGGCAGCATACATGCAGGCCCAGAGCAAACATATATGCATGTCTATATATGTTTTATATAATATGTTGTGTGGATTCCCCCTATATGCATTTACCTAATGATGTCAGATGCTGCCTCCCCTCTCTCTGCATCACTGTTTATGTTCAAAATGAGGGTTTCATCTCATATCAATGTTTTTGTGTTCGTGGTGACATCCATTTATCTGTAATTCAGGGATTATTTCAACTACTTTTGCTCAGTATAGATGTATACTTTTGGTGGTGGGAGTGTCATGGTCGGGACCTGCGTGACTGCTGCCGGCACTGGGGAGCTACAGTTCATTGAGGGAACCATGAATGCCAACATGTACTGTGACATACTGAAGCAGAACATGATCCCCTCCCTTGGGAGACTGGGCTGCAGGGCAACATAACATAACAACCCTAAACACACCGCCAAGACGACACTGCCTTGCTAAAGAAGGTAAAGGTGATGGACTGGCCAAGCTTGTCGCCAGACCTAAACCATATTGAGCATCTGTGGGGCATCCTCAAACTGAAGGTGGGGGAGTGCAAGGTCTCTAGCATCAACCAGCTCTGATGTATCATTAAGGAGTGGAAGAGGACTCCAGTGGCAACCTGGGATGCTCTGGTGAACTCCCTGGCCATGAGGGTTAAGGCAGTTCTGGCAAATAATGGTGGCCACACATAATTGACATTTAGTGCCAATTTGGACATTTCAAATTAGTGGTGTACTCACTTTTGTTGCCAATGGTTTAGACATTAATGGCTGTGTATTGAGTTATTGATGGGTCAGCAAACTTACTTTACATTGTAGCAGAGTGTCATTTCTTCAGTGTTGTCACATGAAAAGATATACTAAAATATTAACAACAATGTGACAAGTGTACTCACTTCAGTTAGATACTGTATGTTCACTATTTGGATGTGAGCCACTTACAGACACCTGTCTCATTTGTCTGGCTTTGTGTCATATAGATTGTTAATACCAACCTTCCCTCATGGTTGAAATCAGTAATGCAAACACAATGTGAGAATTGTTTTGACACCCCTAACTGATGTTGCAGAGCACAGATGTGGAGTATGAAGGTCCTTTCATTGATGGTACAGAAATACTATGGTATCAACATTGACGAGGCAGACACAAACAACATCTCGGATAAATCATATATACTATTTACAGAAATTAACAAAGCAAGCTTGCCCCAAAGCTACAGGTTGACTAATCATCACAGGTATGCAAAGGATCATGGTGGAGGGGGGTAGGATACAAAATCCAAGGAACACAGGGAAATAGGGATATGAGAGCAGAATGCAGGCAAGGGAAAATACATTGATATCGATGATCATGGGATTTACAGTGTATCACCCAACATTAGGCAATATAATTGATCTCATTATTGTTACTACATATATATATATACCAGTCAATAAGGAAAGATCACAATAATCCAGAATAAGGTTATATACATATGGGGAGAGCAAAATGTATGCTTGTGTGTTAAACGGAAACTCTGATGCAACATCAGAAGTATAAGTGCTCAATCAGTGAATGCGATGAGCCTATGAGGTCAGTTCTCACGCAACAATAAGCAGCCCCTACATAGATAACCTTGGTCAAAAAGATGGGGACCTGACCAGGACCATATCAGTCAGATGTTACTTATTCCAGAGAACTCACAACAAACCAGGCAATATCAAGGGTAGTTTGTTCTCTGATTGAGCATCTATACTCACTGTTGTTGCATATGCATAACTGAAGATTAACGTAACCTCATTAACTGTAAAGTCCCAAGCCTGGATTTACTCTTCCCCATATGCACAGGGAGGGTTACATCAGCACTGAAGAAAAGATCTGGAAGGGTTTGTGCTGCAGGCTTCACAACAGTCCAAGTAGAGGAGAGGATAGAATGTCTAAACCAATAGGTACATATAAATCGAGGTAGACTATATGAGCATACACATGCTGTGAAAATACCAGGAACATCAGCTGACAGATGTCACATCACATCTGCATTGTATAGTGAAATTGTCTCGTGACACATATCGGCTATTCAGTCAAGATAATCAGATATCACACTGGATCCAACAAAGCAATGAAACGGACACATGCACATACATGAGGACATTGACATGGCCATGGAATGTCATGATGTTTATCGTCATACCTTGTTCTGACCGTGATCTGGAATACAAACACACAAATAATATATTAGTGGAAACCTTACATATGCCATATGAGCAGCCACCAACAGATGCAGGTATGTCGGCACACATGTTATGCATTGGGATCTCGTACAAGCTAACCATCTGTCAGATGATAATGATGGCCCAGACTAATTTGTCCTGATGTGGGAATAATATGATTAGTCTAATTATCATTTATTTGTATTGTGCAAACATATTCCGTGGCGCTGTGTAGGGGAGAAGAACACGAAAATATACAGTATGTAATATTGCCAAATCCAGAAAATGGAGGGCCCTGTTTTGAGCGTAAAGTCTGGTGATAACTGATTTCTTCCCAAAGGCCCCCACAAGATTAGAAAATCACCACTTCCAAGCTAAAGGTAATGGACATGGGGAAGAGTAGATAAGGAATAGCAAGGTTAATAAGTAAGTGAGAGATCCTTATAAAGGAAGTTGTGTCAAGTAGAAAGTTATGCATTAGTCAGAGAGGAAAGGGATCAGATGTAAAGTGCGGTGCACTATTATGTAATAAGGTATCTGCCCCATGTGGACAGATAATGTAATTTGCAGATTGGACATTCAGGAGACACATAGTTTAACCACAGCTTGAGTAAGATTAGCTGATGGGCGAATAAAAGGGGAGAGGTGGGCATGAGAGTTGAAATGAAAATGTTGGAGACAAAAAGGGGAGAAGTAAAGAAGAGTCTGAGGAAAAGGCAGGGGATGTGAGGAAGAAGGCAAGAGAAAACAGTGTAAAGGGTTAATAGGAATAGTTAGCAGAAGTTGCTAATCGTTCAGGTGTCGAAGACTTGTGTGACTCCAATAAATTACGGGTAAACAGGGGTGGGTGGGATGAGGAGAGAGACAGACAGACAGACAGAGAGAGAGAGAGAGACAGAGAGAGACAGAGAGACCAGTGCAGCCTGTAATAGAAATGGAAGATCACAACTATCACACATTGATGCATGTTCGGACATCCACATGTGGTTCTCTACCTTGGATAGATCAAGTGGAGTATTCAACGAAGAGATCTGTTCCCACAGGACACGTCTGCACGGTCCGATCAACTTTTCTGAATGCTTCAGCAATACGTAGGGGATGTCTTGGGGAAAAGAAAGTTAGGCCTACGTTAATGGAGTTATTAGTCATTTCCTCTCATGCATACATGCACGTTTCCCGCAAATACTCACTTCCAATGTAGACGACATTGTTGTAGCTGATGTTCTGTTGCTGTACAGGTCGTTTCCCATGTCTGTGTGGGTAAACAATGTGTTGACACATGGCAACAGTTCTGTAATGGCAATATGATGAGATGAGTCACACAATCCATATGATATATTGCACAATGATTCCTAGTTAACACATCCTTGAGACTATTCCTGTTATCTGACTGAGAATGCTTTTACCAGCATTCACTGACAAAGAACAGGAGAGATCCCCTCTTTGCATCCCATGAGGTACATTTATTATGGTTTACAATATGCTGGTATGTTCATATTCCCAGATTGCTATGAATTGCATTTAACTCCATGGGATGGGGAATAGCATGATCAGACAACTGGAACATTACTGTTCTGTGAAGAGGTTTTCCAATACGATTGTGAGGCCTATATACATTGACATTGTGGAATACATCAGACCATCCATTTAGCTTAGTTTCTGGAGGTTTGCAGATATCAATATATATGATGTGTATGGGAATGTGCGCATACTTACCATTAGCGGATATCAGAGCACGCTGTATTTGATCCAGTGTTAAGAATACGTCACAAGACATATGTTAGATCACAAAGCTATCCTCTACTGTGGACTGTTGGATATTCTGTAAGACAATGGGGAAGGAGAAAAGAGATGTATTAGTAACCATAATCAAGGTACATTATAGTTGGTTGTTATTAGTTTCAGTCTTACATGGGAAGTACTCCCGAATGACGTGGGCACGAAGTCGTGACCCCTGAACGTTATCCTCACCAGGGGGAGGTACTGGACGCTCCGCCGGTTCAAGCGGAGCATCATCAATGTTCCCCAGACAGTTGGCCTGTACTGCTTTATTGTGCAGACAACAGCAGGCAATGATGATGTGACAAACCTTTACTAGTGTGTACTGCAGCGCCCCCCCCAGTGGAATGTAAACATCTGAAGCGCATCTTCAGGAGGCCAAAGGTGCGCTCTATTACATTCCGGGTTCTGGCATGGGCCGCATTGTACCTCTCCTCCCCCTCTGTGTGTGGATTGTTCACAGGGGTCAACAACCACGGCAAACACCTATATCCTGCATCACCTGAATGAAACAAAAATGGGAGATGTAGATATGAATGTGAGGTTGTGCTGAACCCGAAGCCTTAGCCCAAAGACCCCTAACCCTAAAACCCCTAAGTCCACCCTTAAGTCCTTATATCAACTCCTGCGCGCAGATGTCGTGCGGGCTATTGAGGGACTCTATTTTGTCTGTTGGCGCATGCGTCGTTGTGCATTTTTCAATCAACAACGGAATAGCATTACAGTGGAACATGATGTATATGTTAGGGGATCCTTTATGGGTACTCACCTAGTAGCCACCCAGGTGGAGCTTGTCCAGACTCAAAATAACGATGGGTGGATGACTGACGCAGGATATGGGAATCATGAGTACTTCCCTGGAAGCCTGCAACCACATTTTGTATGCGCATGCCTGCATCACAAACAACCTGTACATTGATGGAATGATAGTGTTTGTGATTTCTGAACAGCGCTTCTTGCTCTCTAGGAGGTATCAGTGCTACATGTGTACAATCTATAGCACCGAGCACATTGGGGATACCTCCAATTCGAAAGAAATCCGCTTTCACCTTCAAGATCTCTTCCACAGTGTGGGGGTAATTGATGTATCTGGCAGCTTTCGGAACAATAGCATGGAGGAATGTGCTCAGGCACCTTGAAAGGCTTGCCTGAGACATTCCTCCTACTATGCTAGCAGTGTTCTGAAAACTACCAGATGATAGGATGTGTATGGCGGCTAACATCCGTGTCATGCCTGGGATGGCTCTATTGGTCCGTGAGGAAGCTCCATGTCCTCCCTCAGGACCGCATAGAGCTCCTCCAGGCTGGCACTGATTAGCCTAAAACGCTCATACACTTCCACATCAGTTAACCCCTCTAATGAGACTCTCTCCCTGTACACCCTGGGTGCACAAAGCCTCCTGGCAGGCTCCTGGGCCTGCTCCCCTCCGGTGGGGCTGGCTGTGCAGGAGCCCCCACTTCATGTGCCACACCCTCTAGGGGTCTCTCATCTGGCCCCCCCATCAGCTGATCACCCACATCAAGGCCCTCCTCCCTGTCTGCAGGTGCCCTCATATCCCCCTGTCCCTGTGCCACTGGAGCTCTCTCCCCTAACCGACCCCCCCACCATGACCCTAGGCATATCTGGTGATGAGCCACTTGCCTGCCTTGGTTCCGGATCACCATGGATTGCATCAGCACGCTCACCCACATTCACTCCCAGCCGCCCCTCTCTGTCACGCCTCAGCCACTCCTCAGTTGCACGCCTGACAGCTGGGTTTCCACGCTGCAACATTCAAAACAAATATCCATTCCTACGATGCTGCGCTCTACTCACATACCTATACACTGCTTTCAGGTTGCTGCTATCCATGATGGTTCAGACTTGCTAATTGCTGGCTGATGATGTTGTTTTATAGCTTGCTAATTACCACAGCTGTGATTATCCTGGTGGATTTCACCAATGGAAAAGCTCACTGGTGTATCTAAGCTTCATCATGTTATGAAATTTCCTGATCATGGATTGGTTTAGCCAGTTTAATTTGTAACCCCTAATATTCTGGCTCACATTTGAATTTGGGCCCATGCTACGTGATCTATGTAATATGGCGTGGAAATATAGCCAATATTTGTGTTCCAAAAAGTAGATGTGATGAGAGAAATGTAAATCAGATAATGTTGATATGTTTAGGGGACACCTTTGGGAGTGCTAAAGGGTTAATATGGCCGCCATATTGAGGATGTACATGACAATAAAAATATATCTTTTATTTACATATTTGATCATTGGGGATTGTTTTGCCAGTAATTTGAATGCCTTTTGTTGCTTCATTTATACTTTTAGGGCCCTTGCAGCCCTGTTTCATTCCAATGCTGTAAGTGCATTGTGTGAACCTCAACGGATGCGGCCGTAAATTTAATATAGCCAGACGCGAATCGCGGCCTTGAGAATGTAGGAAGGCTGTGACGTTTAGGCGCACACGCAAGCTGGGAGTGGGACGGACTTGCTGCGCTCAGCACGAACCATCCAATAGCGGAATCACGCATCGCGTGATTCTCACAGCCAATCGGTCTCACAGGTCTCACAGCTAATCACTTACGGGATAGACCATTTGATTGACAGTGGGAGTGAATAAATAGGAATGACACCCGCACACGCCTCGACTGTGTTGCGATTTCGGCCGAAGTAGCACGCGGTTCCCAGAGCTTGGTGGGTGAGAGGAGATAAGTTCCTTTATTATCAAGTCGCGTTTTATGTTCTTTTTACGAAAATACGTTACTACATTTACGGAGTACGATGTAAAGAAGTACAATTGGGTTCTTTTTCTTGTTTATAGGTTTTTTAAGAGTTTGTGTTTGTTATCCAGAAAGGAATTGATTGGAGGTAGGTAAGTTGCATTGTACATTAATGATGTCGCGAAGATAAAATTTTCGGTTCGCGAACCGCAAAAGCGAACCGCCGCAAATGTTTGCGAACCGGCGAACCGCGAACCGCCATAGACTTCAATGGGCAAGCGGATTTTAAAACCCACAGGGACTCTTTCTGGCCACAATAATGATGGAAAAGTTGTTTTAAGGGGACTAACACCTGGACTGTGGCATGCCGGAGGGGGATCCATGTCAAAACTCCCACGGAAAATTACATAGTTGATGCAGAGTCTGGTTTTAATCCATAAAGGGCATAAATAACCTAACATCCCCCTCCATCATCATCCTCCCCTGTATCTCTTTACCCCCTCCCTCATCATCCTCCCCTGTGTCTCTTTCCCCCCCTTCCTCATCATCCTCCCCTGTGTCTCTTTACCCCCTACCTCAGCATCCTCCCCTGTGTCTCTTTCCCCCCTCCCTCATCATCCTCCCCTGTGTCTCTTTTCCCTCACCCTCATCATCTTCCCCTGTGTCTCTTCCCCCCTCCCTCATCATCCTGCCCTGTGTCTCTTTCCCCCCTTCCTCATCACCCACCCCTGTATCTCTTTACCCCTCCCTCATCATCCTCACCTGTGTCTCTTTACCCCCTCCCTCATCATCCTCCCCTGTGTCTCTTTTCCCCCTCCCTCATCATCCTCCCCTGTGTCTCTTTTCCCCCTCCCTCATCATCTTCCCCTGTGTCTCTTCCCCCCCTCCCTCATCATCCTCCCCTGTGTCTCTTCCCCCCTTCCTCATCACCCTCCCCTGTATCTCTTTACCCCTCCCTCATCATCCTCCCACCTCCCTCATCATCCTCACCTGTATCTCTTTACCCCTTCCCTCATCATCCTCCCCTGTGTCTCTTCCCCCCTTCATCATCATGCTACCCTGTGTCTCATCCCCCCTCCCTCATCATCCTCCCACCTCCCTCATCATCCTCCCCTGTATCTCTTTACCCCCTCCCTCATCATCCTCCCCTGTGTCTCTTTGCCCCCTTCCTCATCACCCTCCCCTGTGTCTCATCCCCCCTCCCTCATCATCCTCCCACCTCCCTCATCATCCTCCCCTGTATCTCTTTACCCCCTCCCTCATCATCCTCCCCTGTGTCTCTCCCCCCGCCTCATCATCCTCCCCTGTGTCTCTTTCCCCGCTTCCTCATCACCCTCCCCTGTGTCTCATACCCCCTCCCTCATCATCCTCCCACCTCCCTCATCATCCTCCCCTGTATCTCTTTACCCCTCCCTCGTCATCCTCCCCTGTGTCTTTTTCCCCCATTCCTCATCATCCTCCCCTGTGTCTGTTTCCCCCCTCCCTCATCATCCTCCCCTGTGTCTCATCCCCCCTCATCATTCTACCACCTCCCTCATCATCCTCCCCTGTATCTCTTTACCCCCTCCCTCATCATCCTCCCCTGTGTCTCTTCCCCCCCTCCCTCATTAACCTCCCCTGTGTCTCTTCCCCCTCCCTCATCACCATCCCCTTTGTCTCTTTCCCCCCTTTCTCATCACCCTCCCCTGTGTCTCATCCCCCATCCCTCATCATCCCCCATCCCTCATCCCACCTCCCTGTATCTCTTTACCCCCTCCCTCATCATCCTCCCCTGTGTCTGTTTCCCCCCTCCCTCATCATCCTCCCCTGTGTCTTTTTCCCCCCTCCCTCATCATCCTCCCCTGTGTCTCATCCCCCCTCCCTCATCATCCTCCCACCTCCCTCATCATCCTCCCCTGTATCTCTTTACCCCCTCCCTCATCATCCTCCCCTGTGTCTCTTCCCCCTCCATCATCATCCTCCCCTGTGTCTCTTTCCCCCTCCCTCATCATCCTCCCCTGTGTCTCTTTCCCCCCTCCCTCATCATCCTCCCCTGTGTCTCTTTCCCCCCTCCCTCATCATCCTCCCCCTGTGTCTCTTTTCCCCCTCCCTCATCATTCTCCCCTGTGTCTCATCCCCCCTCCCTCATCATCCTCCCACCTCCCTCATCAACCTCCCCTGTATCTCTTTAACCCCTCCCTCATCATCCTCCCCTGTGTCTCTTTGCCCCCTTCCTCATCACCCTCCCCTGTGTCTCATCCCCCTCCCTCATCATCCTCCCACCTCCCTCATCATCCTCCCCTGTATCTCTTTACCCCCTCCCTCATCATCCTGCCCTGTGTCTCTCCACCCCCCTCCCTCATCATCCTCCCCTGTGTCTCTTTTCCCCCTTCCTCATCACCCTCCCCTGTGTCTCATTCCCCCTCCCTCATCATCCTCTCACATCCCTCATCATCCTCCCCTGTATCTCTTTACCCCCTCCCTCATCATCCTCCCCTGTGTCTGTTTCCCCCATTCCTCATCATCCTTCCCTGTGTTTGTTTCCCCCCTCCCTCATCATCCTCCCCTGTATCTCTTTACCCCCTCCCTCATCATCCTCCCCTGTGTCTCTCCCCCCCCTCCCTCATCATCCTCCCCTATGTCTCTTCCCCCCTCCCTCATCATCCACCCCTGTGTCTCTTTCCCCCCTTCCTCATCACCCTCCCCTGTGTCTCATCCCCCCTCCCTCATCATCCTCCCACCTCCCTCATCATCCTCCCCTGTGTCTCTTTACCCCCTCCCTCATCATCCTCCCTTGTGTCTGTTTCCCCCCTCCCTAATCACCCTCCCCTGTGTCTCATCCCCCCTCCCTCATCATCCTCCCACCTCCCTCATCATCCTCCCCTGTATCTCTTTACCCCCTCCCTCATCATCCTCCCCTGTGTCTCTCCCCCCGCCTCATCATCCTCCCCTGTGTCTCTTTCCCCGCTTCCTCATCACCCTCCCCTGTGTCTCATACCCCCTCCCTCATCATACTCCACCTCCCTCATCATCCTCCCCTGTATCTCTTTACCCCTCCCTCATCATCCTACCCTGTGTCTGTTTCCCCCATTCCTCATCATCCTCCCCTGTGTCTGTTTCCCCCCTCCCTCATCATCCTCCCCTGTGTCTCATCCCCCCTCATCATTCTACCACCTCCCTCATCATCCTCCCCTGTATCTCTTTACCCCCTCCCTCATCATCCTCCCCTGTGTCTCTTCCCCCCCTCCCTCATTAACCTCCCCTGTGTCTCTTCCCCCTCCCTCATCACCATCCCCTTTGTCTCTTTCCCCCCTTTCTCATCACCCTCCCCTGTGTCTCATCCCCCATCCCTCATCATCCCCCATCCCTCATCCCACCTCCCTGTATCTCTTTACCCCCTCCCTCATCATCCTCCCCTGTGTCTGTTTCCCCCCTCCCTCATCATCCTCCCCTGTGTCTTTTTCCCCCCTCCCTCATCATCCTCCCCTGTGTCTCATCCCACCTCCCTCATCATCCTCCCACCTCCCTCATCATCCTCCCCTGTATCTCTTTACCCCCTCCCTCATCATCCTCCCCTGTGTCTCTTCCCCCTCCATCATCATCCTCCCCTGTGTCTCTTTCCCCCCTCCCTCATCATCCTCCCCTGTGTCTGTTTCCCCCCCTCCCTCATCATCCTCCCCTGTGTCTCATCCCCCCTCATCATTCTACCACCTCCCTCATCATCCTCCCCTGTATCTCTTTACCCCCTCCCTCATCATCCTCCCCTGTGTCTCTTCCCCCCCTCCCTCATTAACCTCCCCTGTGTCTCTTCCCCCTCCCTCATCACCATCCCCTTTGTCTCTTTCCCCCCTTTCTCATCACCCTCCCCTGTGTCTCATCCCCCATCCCTCATCATCCCCCATCCCTCATCCCACCTCCCTGTATCTCTTTACCCCCTCCCTCATCATCCTCCCCTGTGTCTGTTTCCCCCCTCCCTCATCATCCTCCCCTGTGTCTTTTTCCCCCCTCCCTCATCATCCTCCCCTGTGTCTCATCCCCCCTCCCTCATCATCCTCCCACCTCCCTCATCATCCTCCCCTGTATCTCTTTACCCCCTCCCTCATTATCCTCCCCTGTGTCTCTTCCCCCTCCATCATCATCCTCCCCTGTGTCTCTTTCCCCCCTCCCTCATCATCCTCCCCTGTGTCTCTTTCCCCCCTCCCTCATCATCCTCCCCTGTGTCTCTTTCCCCCCTCCCTCATCATCCTCCCCCTGTGTCTCTTTTCCCCCTCCCTCATCATTCTCCCCTGTGTCTCATCCCCCCTCCCTCATCATCCTCCCACCTCCCTCATCAACCTCCCCTGTATCTCTTTACCCCCTCCCTCATCATCCTCCCCTGTGTCTCTTTGCCCCCTTCCTCATCACCCTCCCCTGTGTCTCATCCCCCTCCCTCATCATCCTCCCACCTCCCTCATCATCCTCCCCTGTATCTCTTTACCCCCTCCCTCATCATCCTGCCCTGTGTCTCTCCACCCCCCTCCCTCATCATCCTCCCCTGTGTCTCTTTTCCCCCTTCCTCATCACCCTCCCCTGTGTCTCATTCCCCCTCCCTCATCATCCTCTCACATCCCTCATCATCCTCCCCTGTATCTCTTTACCCCCTCCCTCATCATCCTTCCCTGTGTCTGTTTCCCCCATTCCTCATCATCCTTCCCTGTGTTTGTTTCCCCCCTCCCTCATCATCCTCCCCTGTATCTCTTTACCCCCTCCCTCATCATCCTCCCCTGTGTCTCTCCCCCCCCTCCCTCATCATCCTCCCCTATGTCTCTTCCCCCCTCCCTCATCATCCACCCCTGTGTCTCTTTCCCCCCTTCCTCATCACCCTCCCCTGTGTCTCATCCCCCCTCCCTCATCATCCTCCCACCTCCCTCATCATCCTCCCCTGTATCTCTTTACCCCCTCCCTCATCATCCTCCCTTGTGTCTGTTTCCCCCCTCCCTCATCATCCTCCCCTGTGTCTCATCCCCCCTCCCTCATCATCCTCCCACCTCCCTCATCATCCTCCCCTGTATCTCTTTACCCCCTCAATCATCATCCTCCCCTGTGTCTCTTCCCCCCTCCCTCATCATCCTCCCCTGTGTCTCTTTTCCCCCTTCCTCATCACCCTCCCCTGTGTCTCATCCCCCCTCCCTCATCATCCTCCCACCTCCCTCATCAACCTCCCTTGTATCTCTTTACCCCCTCCCTCATCATCCTACCCTGTGTCTCTTTGCCCCCTTCCCCATCACCCTCACCTGTGTCTCATCCCCCTCCCTCATCATCCTCCCACCTCCCTCATCATCCTCCCCTGTATCTCTTTACCCCCTCCCTCATCATCCTGCCCTGTGTCTCTCCCCCCCCTCATCATCCTCCCCTGTGTCTCTTTCCCCCCTTCCTCATCACCCTCCCCTGTGTCTCATCCCCCCTCCCTCATCATCCTACCACCTCCCTCATCATTCTCCCCTGTATCTCTTTACCCCCTCCCTCATCATCCTCCCCTGTGTCTGTTTCCCCCATTCCTCATCATCCTTCCCTGTGTTTGTTTCCCCCCTCCCTCATCATCCTCCCCTGTGTCTCATCCCCCCTCCCTCATCATCCTCCCACCTCCCTCATCATCCTCCCCTGTATCTCTTTACCCCCTCCCTCATCATCCTCCCCTGTGTCTCTCCCCCCCTCCCTCATTATCCTCCCCTGTGTCTCTTCCCCTCTCCTTCATCATCCTCCCCTGTGTCTCTTTCCCCCCTTCCTCATAACCCTCCCCCGTGTCTCATCCCCCCTCCCTCATCATCCTCCCACCTCCCTCATCATCCTCCCCTGTATCGCTTTAACCCCTCCCTCATCATCCTCCCCTGTGTCTGTTTCCCCCCTCCCTCATCATCCTCCCCTGTGCCTCATCCCCCCTCCCTCATCATCCTCCCACCTCCCTCATCATCCTCCCCTGTATCTCTTTACCCCCTCAATCATCATCCTCCCCTGTGTCTCTTCCCCTCTCCCTCATCATCCTCCCCTGTGTCTCTTTCCCCCCTTCCTCATCACCCTCCCCTTTGTCTCATCCCCCCTCCCTCATCATCCTCCCACCTCCCTCATCATCCTCCCCTGTATCTCTTTACCCCCTCCCTCATCATCCTCCCCTGTGTCTGTTTCCCCCTCCCTCATCATCCTCCCCTGTGTCTCATCCCCCCTCCCTCATCATCCTCCCACCTCCCTCATCATCCTCCCCTGTATCTCTTTACCCCCTCCCTCATCATCCTCCCCTGTGTCTCTTCACCCCCTCCCTCATCATCCTCCCCTGTGTCTCTTTCCCCCGTTCCTCATCACCCTCCCCTGTGTCTCATCCTCCCTCCCTCATCATCATCCCCCCTCCCTCATCATCCTCCCCTGTGTCTGTTTGCCCCCTCCCTCATCATCCTCCCCTGTGTCTCTTCCCCCGTCCCTCATCATCCACCCCCCTACCTTGAAGATAAGGGTGGGAAGAGACACAGGGATAAGTTTGAGGGGTGTTAGGGTAAGGGGTGTTAGGGATAAGGGTGAGGGGGTTAGGTGTTAGGGTGAGGGGTGTTAGGGATAAGTGTGAGGGGTGTTAGGGTGAGGGGTGTTAGGGATAAGTTTAAGGGGTGTTAGGGTGAGGCATGTTAGGAATAAGTGTGAGGGGTGTTAGGGATAAGTGTGAGGGGTGTTAGGGTTAGGGTGAGGGGTGTTAGGGATAAGTGTGAGGGGTGTTAGGGTTATGGTGAGGGGTGTTAGGGATAAGTGTGAGGGGTGTTAGGGTTAGGTGTTAGGGCGAGGGGTGTTAGGGATAAGTGTGAGGGGTGTTAGGGTTAGGGTAAGGGGTGTTAGGGTTAGGTGTTAGGGTGAGGGTTGTTAGGGATAAGTGTTGGGGGTGTTAGGGTTAGGGTGAGCGGTGTTAGGGATAAGTGTGAGGGGTGTTAGGGTTAGGGTGAGGGGTGTTAGGGATAAGTGTGAGGGGTGTTAGGGTTAGGGTGAGGGGTGTTAGGGATAAGTGTGAGGGGTGTTATGGTTAGGTGTTAGGGTGAGGGGTGTTAGGGATAAGTGTGAGGGGTGTTAGGGTTAGGGTGAGGGGTGTTAGGGATAAGTGTGAGGGGTGTTAGGGTTAGGTGTTAGGGCGAGGGGTGTTAGGGATAAGTGTGAGGGGTGTTAGGGTTAGGGTGAGGGGTGTTAGGGATAAGTGTGAGGGGTGTTAGGGTTATGGTGAGGGGTGTTAGGTATAAGTGTGAGGGGTGTTAGGGTTAGGGTGAGGGGTGTTAGGGATAAGTGTGAGGGGTGTTAGGGTTAGGTGTTAGGGTGAGGGGTGTTAGGGATAAGTGTGAGGGGTGTTAGGGTTAGGGTGAGGGGTGTTAGGGATAAGTGTGAGGGGTGTTAGGGTTAGGGTGAGGGGTGTTAGGGTTAGGTATTAGGGTGAGGGGTGTTAGGGATAAGTCAGAGGGGTGTTAGGGTGAGGGGTGTTAGGGATAAGTGTGAGGGGTGTTAGGGTTAGGGTGAGGGGTGTTAGGGATAAGTGTGAGGGGTGTTAGGGTTAGGTGTTAGGGTGAGGGGTGTTAGGGATAAGTGTGAGGGGTTTAGGGTTAGGTGTTAGGTTGATGGGTGTTATGGATAAGTGTGAGGGGTGTTGGGGTTGGGTGCTAAGGTGAGGGGAGGATGATGATAAGTGGGGGGAAGAGACACAGGGGTGTCCATGCAGCAGAGATCAAAAGAGTCCTTCAGGACTGTATTGCACACATTATGTACAGTAGCCTCGCTATGGTTTTCCCTATTGATGCAGTATCACCTACACTCAGCCTCCTCTCAGTAAGACTGCAAGTTAGTTATGATTCCAAAATGGCTGCTGTCCATGAGGTAGATGGCTCTGGAAGGGAGTGTATGCTGCTGATTGGCTGGAATGTGTCTGCTGACTGTGACATGCAGGGTCAAAGTTTGCTCAATGATAAAGTATAGGGGGCGGGTCGAATATCGCATATGTTTGCAGGTCGCTGCGAACGCGAACATGCTATGTTCGCCGGGAACAGTCCGCCGGCTAACTATTCGCGACATCTTTATTGTACATGCTTTTCATCCTATCAAGCTGTATTTTATTTTTATGTTTTGACAATTTCTATATTTACTGAATACACTGGCGAGAAGAACAATTTTGTTTTTTTCTTGTTTATAGGTTTTTGGAGTGTTTTTGTATTTTGTGCAGCACAAAGTAGTTTGGAGGGAGGTAAGTTGCATTGTACATGCTTTTCATCCTATCAAGCTGTATTTTATTTTTATGTTTTGACAATTTCTATATTTACTGAATACACTGGCGAGAGGTACAATTGTGTTTTTTTTGGGGGTTGGCTTATAGGTTTGGAGAGGGGTTTTTTTTGTGGGGAGAGGAGTTTGGTGGAGGGAGGTAAGTTATTTTATTTTTTTATGTTTCGTATTATATCTTGATTATATATATATAAAGCGAGAGAGCAAGAGAGAGCGAGAGAGAGGGCAAGAGAGAGCGAGAGAGAGAGACAGAGATGAAGAGAGAGTGAGAGAGAGCGAGAGAGTAGCAAGAGAGAGAGAGTGAGCAAGAGCGAGTGAGCAAGAGCGAGAGAGCAAGAGCAAGAGAGCGAGAGAGCAAGAGCGAGAGAGCAAGAGTGAGAGAGCAAGAGAGAGAGCAAGAGAGAGAGCAAGAGAGAGAGCAAGAGAGAGAGAGAGCAAGAGAGAGCGATTGAGATTGAGAGTGATTGAGTTTGATTGATTGAGATTGATTGAGTTTGATTGAGATTGATTGAGATTGATTGGTTGAGTTTGAGATTGATTGAGATTGATTGAGTTTGATTGAGACTGATTGAGATTGATTGAGTTTGATTGATTGAGACTGATTGAGTTTGATTGATTGAGATTGATTGAGATTGATTGAGTTTGATTGATTGAGATTGAATGAGTTTGATTGATTGAGACTGAGTTTGATTGATTGAGACTGATTGATTGAGTTTGATTCATTGAGTTTGATTGGGATTGATTGATTGAGAGAGATTGATTGAGTTGAGATTGATTGAGATTGATTGATTGAGTGATTGAGGTTGATTGAGTTTGATTGATTGAGTTTGATTGAGACTGATTGAGATTGATTGAGTTTGATTGAGACTGATTAAGATTGATTGAGTTTGATTGATTGAGATTGATTGAGATTAATTGATTGGGTTTGATTGATTGAGATTGATTGAGATTAATTGATTGGGTTTGATTGATTGAGATTGATTGAGTTTGATTGATTGAGGTTGATTGAGTTTGATTGATTGAGACTGAGTTTGATTGATTGAGACTGATTGATTGAGTTTGATTGATTGAGTTTGATTGAGACTGATTGATTGAGATTGATTGATTGAGATTGATTGAGATTGATTGATTGAGTTTGATTGATTGAGTTTGATTGAGACTGATTGAGATTGATTGAGTTTGATTGATTGAGACTGATTAAGTTTGATTGATTGGGTTTGATTGATTGAGATTTATTGAGATTGATTGAGTTTGATTGATTGAGAGTGAGTTTGATTGATTGAGACTGATTAATTGAGTTTGATTGATTGAGACTGAGTTTTATTGATTGAGACTGATTGATTGAGTTTGATTGAGTTTGATTGAGATTGATTGAGATTGATTGATTGAGATTGATTGAGTTTGATTGAGACTGATTGAGATTGTGTTTGATTGATTAAGACTGATTGAGTTTGATTGATTGATTCTGATTGAGTTTGATTGAGATTGATTGATTGAGATTGAGTTTGATTGAGATTTCTACACATATTTGCAATACACATAGGTTTCCAAACTGCTTCTTCAATGGGGCTTGACAAGAACTTATTTTCAGCCTAGCCCAGCAGGACCATGTAGTTCCTACTACCTCTGGTACAGAAGATGGCTTCAGGATAGGTACCATGCCCAGGAATATGTGCAGAGTATAATGCAGATAGGATATTAGTGGCCTCAGACATGGGCCACTCCCCACACATGATAGAAGCACCCAGTAAATAGCTGCATACCGTATATATGCAAACTGTAACTGACCCTTCCACATTGTTTAGGAAAGTATTGATCTACCGTGTTTCATCAGCGCCACTCAGGTCCAGAGTGAGAGGTGCTGTACACCCCTCCCACTGCTCTGTCACAGGCTCTGTCCACTTAAGGTTGATTACTGCAGTTAGTTACAACATTGATATCCAAGCAGAAAGAGTGGTATAGGCGATCAGAATGGGGGACGAGGGGGGAGCAGGCAAACTCACTAAAACATTTCTTAATTTCTCTTTCTTTTCAGGTGGTGATGGAGGGAGAGGAGCAGAGGGGAGAGGAGTGGCAGGGAGTCCCGGGGCGTGGAGATGGGGAAGAGGAGGGGAGGAGTGAGAAGGAGGAGGTAGTTGTTGAGGGGGGCGAGGTAGTTGAGGAGGAGACAGAAGAGGAGGGAGGAGAGGAGGAGGAGGGAGGACTGAGGGAGGATAGGAGGAGAAGGGAGGAGAGGAGGAGGAGGAAGGACTGAGGGAGGGGAGGAGAGGAGGATAAGGAGGGAGGAGAAGAGAGTAAGGATGGAGGAGAGGAGGGAAGAGGGAGGAGAGGAAGGAGAGAGGAGAGAAGAGTAAGAGGGAGGAGAGGAGAGTAGGAGGAAGGAGGGAGGAGAGTAGAGGGAGGAGGGAGGAGACTAGAGGAAGGAGAGAGGAGAGGAAGGAGGGAGGAGAGGAGAGTAGGAGGAAGGAGGGAGGAGAGTAGAGGGAGGAGAGTAGAGGAAGGAGAGAGGAGAGGGAGGAGGAGAGGAGGGAGAGGAGAGTAGGAGGAGGAAGGAGGAGAGGAGGGATGAGGAGAGTGGAGAGGGTCCTCAACCCCAGTCTGGAGAGCAAGAGGCTGGCATCAGGTCCAGGGCCCACAATTATAGCCGGGAGGAAAACATGGTCCTCCTGGAGGCCATCCGTGCCCGCCCCGTCATCACCTCGGGGGGTAGGGAAGTCAAGGCTGGGCCCAGGGCTAATGCTTGGCAGCAGGTGGTCGATCTGGTCAATGATGTTGCCGGCCGTGGACGGAGTCTGCGGTCCATTAAGCACCGGTTTGACGACATCAGGGCCGCGGTGAGGAAGAAGATGGCGCAGGAGGACGAGGGGCGGAGGGTCAAGAATCTGGGACATGAAGTCATTGCAAGAGCCATACTTGCACCCTCCGCCGCAGCTGGAGCTTCAGGCTCGGTGGACCAGCAGGACCCAGCCTCCATGGCAGGTGAATATGACATACAGCAACATGCCACCACATGTGCATCACAAACACTACACATGTACATGACACTGACATGTCAGCTCCATGAAATTAACAAGGTATAGATGGATGCATCATTAAATTCATGAAGCTGGCAAATCACTGTCATTCCTGGGCACCACAACAGTAATCAAGCAATAGAGCAGGTGTGTCCAAACTCGGTCCTGGTGGGCCACACACATGCCTGGATTTTGTAACCCTGCTGCGCACAGGTGAGTCAATCGCTTCTTCAGTCATCCTGATTGACTCACCTGTGCACAGAAAGGATATCTTCCAATCCAGGAAAGAGTTTGGACACCCCTGTAATAGAGAGTCCATGTATTGGTGTGCCCACGCAGCCTTTGCAGTTACAGACAGCAGCCGTAATACAGATAGCGTTGTGAGCCGAGAACCATCAAGAACTGAAACCTAAGAATAGATAACAGCTAGTATAAGATAGCTAATCAGAGTTGCAAAGAGGAGAATCATCCATATTCAAGGCTAGATGTCAGATAATTAGAAATGAACACATATCAATGCGCTAATCAACATACTAATGATATGTACCTTTCTTCTCTATCTCTCAGCATCCAGGAGGAGCTCTGGGTCCTGTGACCAACCAGAGGAGGCGGGGCCATCGGCCCCGTACCAGGATCTTCCAGCACAGGGGGAGGAGGAAGAAAGATCGGAGGGCCCTGGGTCGGAGGATGGGCTGGTCATTGACCTTGCAAGCTCAACTGCTACAAGCCCTGGGACTATGCCCATCCTCCAAAGACTTGCTCTGGGACCCTCCCACGCCCTTGGGACAGCACCTCCTTCCTCACACAATGTGTTGGCCTGGTCGCCACCGGGCGCATTGTCACCCCAGGCTCCAGCTGTGGACCTCCCCACTACACCTCACCAGGCCCACCCAGGGGTGTCGTCGCCGCAGAGGCAGGCTGTGCTGGTGGAGATGCTGGCTGTCATGCAGGAGCAGCTGCCAAGCTCACAAAGGATTGAGGCCAGCATGCAGAGGATAGAGGCCAGCATGCAGGAGATGACGGCCAGCCAACTCCGGATGGAGGCCAGCATCTCTGGCCTCCGGTCCCATATGACCCACAGCCTGGCCAGGCTGTCCAGGGAGGTGAGGAGGCACCACATGACAGTGGAACACCTTCAGGTCAGGCTGCTCAGACAGGAGATGGTCCCCAGCCTGACATCAACAGGGATCTCCCAATCCCCCAGTCAAGAGCAGCCTGGCCCCTCCTCTCCTCCCACCGGCCAGACCACCGCTGCCTGGCACCGCTTAAATGTAGACTAATACCGCTATGGCGGTGGACTTGCAAAGTCTCACAATGGCATGTTAATGACAGCCAGCAAAAATATATATGCTATAGTGAAGCATGTGATCCTGACCTCAATATCAGTCTGAGAACAGATCTTTGGGTCTGATGTAAGTAACTTTGAATCTGGCTGCTGACCTTTGTGTCCTCTCCATAATAATGGCTATTTGCCCATATTTCTGATTATCCACAGACCTAGCTAATGGTTAGTAATGCTTGCAGATGGGAATCAGGTGAGTTAGTATATTGGTACAGTATTTAGAACTGTACTGTACATACATCGTGATTATAATTTTTTTTTGGGATCCTCCTCCGCCTTTTTTTATTTGACCACTTTTTTCAGATTTTTGTTTGGTCAACACACTGTATGTGTGAAACTGGAATGGATTACACAGTCCAAAGGTTGAATCATCTGTTTCATTGAGCAGATCTAGTTACAAGTTGTAAGTGCTATGCACATAAATGGTTTCTTCAGTTAAATGGAGAGATTCGTGATGATCCTTTTTATCATCAGATTCCGGTTGCAGCGGTGTAGTGCCCGCATGTGACCCTGGTAGGTGCTATGCATCATGCTTATTCTAGACTATTAGATTGACCCCTGTAGGTTTCCCCTTTTTTCCAGCCTCTTGCTCTTTGAGGAACCGCCCACACCACACCCATGATAATAATGCAGTTTTGACCACTGCTGATTGTGGTCTGTCTAGCAAATAAAGCTTTGTTATACTGTTATGTGAATGCACACTCTTGACCACTGCTGATTGTGGTCTGTCTAGCAAATAAAGCTTTGTTATACTGTTATGTGAATGCACACTCTTGACCACTGCTGATTGTGGTCTGTCTAGCAAATAAAGCTTTGTTATACTGTTATGTGAATGCACAATCTTGACCACTGCTGATTGTGGTCTGGGTAAAAAATAAAGCTTTGGTAGACCTTTCTGACTGTCCGTGTGTTATGAATATTTTTAGTTCTGTGACATCCACATGCATTACATTAGTGTCACATTCCTATAAATGTAAACTGATGAGCCATAGTTAACATGCAATAGATCAATACATATAAAACTGTTGAAGAGTCAGAATAGCTTTAGATATCATATGATCCCAAATATCATATCTACTACTAATATAGGGTTAATACCCATGACAAGTCTGATTAGCGATACTGTGGAGTAGGAACATTCCCCTGAGGGCCTACAGTGAATAGGACAGGTGACACTGGAGTGGTTTTCCAGTTCCTTCTCTAGTTGATTGGGATTAGTCTGACCTCTCTGATAAGACGTACCCCCCTACACTGGCCCTATGTAGTATAGCTCACAGCTTCATTGAAGTACACAAACCCCTTCACCAACACACTTAGCATATGTGTGAATACAGTTAGTTGCCCAATAATGAACATGCCTTGGCTAAATATCCTTTGGTTATCATATGTTGTAATGGCCATGCACATGCCAATATGACAAACCATGCTGCAACATGCGTAATATGATTAAAGCCACACTACCCAATTCAATAGCAAGAGTAAAACATGAGTCAGGTCATATGAACCCTTTGCCATGCACATGAGCTCTATTGTGATCCCTTAAATCTCTATCTAATTGCATATACATCTCGCTCATCACATCTACATTTGGTAACACAATTATTTTGCAAATTACACCGCCACATGGCATATATCAAGTAGCAGGGAAACATTGTAATGTATGTTGTTCAGTTCTTCAGTTGTGTCTGACACTCTGTGACCCTATGAGCTGCAGCACATTCAGCTAGGTCTCTGCCTGTGCTGTTATCCAAGGTTTGCATGCTAAATATACTGGTGTGGTTTGTCAGTTCCTTCTCAAGTGGATTGGACCTTGTCTGATCTCTCTGCTATGATGTGCCCACCTACAGTGGCCCTACATGTTATAGCTCACAGCTTCATTCAGGTACACAAGCCCCTTCACTACACTTAGCAATGCTGAAGGGGACCAGGGGAACATACACCACACATATCTACTCTGACCCATCAGGAAGGGCCGCAAGCTCCGGGATCGACAGCAAACTCACCGCCATCAGGCATAATCTCTGCTACGCCCATCCGGGTGGTAGCCATGTGCCAGGTGTTTAGTTATTCCCATTTGGTGAACTTCCAAACTGTTCTGCTATTTATCAATTTACATGGGTGAGGGTTGCTAAGAGGTGGTGGTGGTGAAGCAGCTTGTGTACCTGAATGAAGCTGTGAGTTACTGTAGGTGGGCAGGTCATAGCAGAGAGATCAGACAAATCCCAATCCACTAGAGGAGGAACTGACAACCCACTCCAATCTCTTTGGCATTCAAACTTTGGAATGTGCTGCAGTCCATAGGGTCACAGAGAGTCGGACACAACTGAAGAACTTAACCACATATATTGAAATATTACCCTGGTACTTGATATATGCCAAGTGGCGGTCTGATTTGGCCACTATTTGTATTCTCTAATGTGGATGTGATGAGCGAGATGTGTATTCTATCGTTGATCAACTATATAGCGTGCATCGAATGTGCGCTGTCTTCTGCGCACCGACACATGCGCACATCAACAACAGCAGGCCCGACAGGAGGCTAGCGGATCTAATGATTAGGATTAGGCTGTGGGGTGTAAGGGTTAGGATTAGGCTGCGGCTACAAGGGTTAGAAGGGTTTATGGCATTAGGTCATATCACTTGCGCCCTTTCATCAACGCCCAATAGTCAAAAATATTAGAACTGCGCAATGATGTGGGCCCGCTCATGTCAGCTACATGTTGTCAAAACACATTTGCTGTGCGTGCCAATGTTGGGGTGACATATTCTATTATAGGGCTGTTTTAGAGGCTACAATGGAACCTGTATGTGTGTTGACCAATCAAACATATGAGGAATATTAAACTAATTTTAACAATTGTTAATTTGGAGGCTGTAATGCTTGGGCCTCCATTTTAGGGTTACAGGCTTAACCCATGCAGACTGCAAAAACCGTAACAAAATGGATACCTTCAACCTCCAAGCACGTATGGGCTTTAACAAAGAGCTACCGGCTTGGAGGACATGCGCCCTCCAAGCCCGCACGGGCTTGAATAAGGAGGTACGGGCTTGAATAAACGAGCTACGGGCTTGATCATTGAAGTCCGTGGGACTTGGACGGATTTTAAAATCAAAGTACAATTTGGCGATGTGCAAGCTTGAGAATGTTTTGCTATTAATCCTCATGCCCCCATTATGTTCCCCATCATTTACAGTGCTTTGCAGTGCTGGATTGAATATATATTGGCTTCTACAATGCTTTGTTTGCGGCCCTCAACCTCCGAACCCGTACAGGTTTTAACAAGGACGAGCCCGCGGGACTTCGGGACGGAAAATAAACCGTAAATGACATATCGGATTTGGGAGATGTGCAAGCTTGAGAGGGTGTTGCTATTAATCCTCATGTCCCCCATTATGATGCCTAGCATTTACAGAGCTTTACAGTGCCATCTTGAATTTATATTTGCATTTACAGTTTTCTGACTTTGCGGCCGGAAAACAAGATTTACAGGCGCGAGAAAAACGCTTGCGGCCGTTTGCATGATATGCATTTTAATAGCAGGGTAGAAGTAGCTCTACACAGGGCCATAAGACGGCCGCAAGGATTCGCAGCTTTGCGGCCATTTTACGGGCGTTAATAGAATGAGGCCCCTGGTATGGAGTCACCAGTTACACCTTCAGCTCAATGTATGTAAATATAATGTTAAAAACACCAAAATATTTTATATCTTATGGCATGTTTATTGCAATCTGTTCAACACTAAATCTTAAAGGATCTCTTAAGTCATTATAACTATTCAACATAGCCCCACAGCGCATGTGACAGTTATTGTGAAATCTTATACAAAGAAATCAGCACTCTTACCCCAGAAGCCCTTTTTAACAGCTCAGCCAGTACACTTAGACCCACCCTAGCAATGCTGCTTGACTGGGTGAGTGCATGGTGGTGGCAAATTACTTCCATACTGCAAGGTAAATTGCAGTCCAATTGTACTGACCCACATGACCAATGCAGAGACAGCATCATCTTCACACAGCCCTCCTCTCTCTCCATCCAAAGCTCACCAGGGAAGAAACACTTGCCACCTTCTCTCCCCCATCTTCCGTATTGCCCTTAAATCTTAGCCACAGGAGAAAGAACTGGCAACCCACTCCAGTATCTTTCCCAAGAACACCCTTTGGATAAGCACGACCAGACACACTAGGTGCATGGTGTGCTCTCGGTCCTTATTGTCACTAAGGATCAGACATGATTGAATAACTAAACAAAACAAATCCAAAGTTCATATGTCTGTAACAGTAAATGAAAAACGAATATGTTTGAAAATATGGCGGCGCTCATTGCAAGCCTCTCCTCTTGTTTACTTTTGCTCCTCTGAGCGCCTTTGGCGCTCCTCACAAAGACAGATATATATGTCTATTTTTGTAAATAATAATTTATTATATAATAATAAAAATTAATTAATATACTTTACCTATTTGTAATTGATATATCCAGCGATGAATAGCCTGAAGAGCTAACAATCTCTTTTTATTTTCCTGCAGCATACAATGTACAGTTGGACTGTTACTGGCCTGAGGAGAAAGTGTCATCAATGTCCCAACTGTGCATTAGAAATATGCTGCGTGCGCTAGGTCAAACCGTTGGGTTAGCTGTGTAAAGCGCCATTTTAGATTCCTAATGTTATTAGTGGCAAGTTAGTGTTGTAAAATGGTGTAGTTTGCCTATGTGCTACACGGCTCGCGAGCATTTTCCGTGCTTCCTAACTGTATATTTTTGTACCTTGCACGTCCCTGGCAAAAGTCGTACGTGCCTGGCAGTGTTTTGCGCATTTCGGGGTCGACTTTAATTAGCATTCATCCTCACTGGCAGATGTCTTGGTTGTCCTCCCATTCTGTGTGTGATTTTTTTGTTTATGTTTTGTTTGTATTTTGTAGTGTTTTTGTTGTTTTTGGATGTACGCTTTTCGGCCGTCAACCTCGTATTTTTGTGACCTTGTATTTTTTTTAATAAGTTCTGCGGGTCGTAATTAAAATCATACGTCCTTGTCAGTGTTTTCTGATCTTCGTGGCCGTGTAGCCTCGTTTTCATTTTCATTTTTTTCTTGCTTAGCCGGTTTTCAAATGGTGAAACTCCTTAAATTAGACTTTAATTCACGTGCAACCTCAGCCCCGACATCCTGGCCGGCCCCCTGTGCTGTGTGTGATGATTTGTTTTATACATTTTGTTTTAATTTTTCAGCGTTTTTGGTGTTTTTTGATGTATGTGTTTCGGCCATTAACTTCGTATTTTTGGAACCTCGTATTTTTTTATTTTTCTAAGTCCTGCGGGTCGTAATATTTTTTTGTCTAAATCCGTATTTCCTCATTATGCATTATTGTTTTTTTTCTAAGTCCCGCGGCGTGGTTTTTGTTTTTAAAATCCTGCTTTTCTGGGTTGTATTTTACCACGAGTGAGGCGCCGTAGAGTCTCCAGCTCCGCAAGTTCGGCCCCTCGCTTCGCGAAGTCTGGATTTGTGGCCAGAACTGCGTCCCTCATTTTGTGAGGGACGCAGTTCTGCGAGCTCGCTTCTCGAGCTCGCAAAGAGTAAAGACAACGCACAGTTTGACAACTTTAATATGTGATGTGCCAACATATCGCCACATTAAATTCCAGCTCTGTAAGTGCAACGTGAAGCTCGCAATGGCTGCAAGCTTGAAGAGTTGTGGATTTACAGGGCTGTTAAATTAGAATATGGTGTGAGTTAAGGGCTTGAGAGGCCAACCCGTAAACCATTGTTCGCTATTCGATGATCAATTAGTCTAACTCATAGTTACGAGTTGGGATGGAGCCAATAGCAACAGAGATCATCAGAATTTCGTGACTGAAAATGGGGGTGCAATTTTCAAAGTCCTACGGAGTTCAATTACGAGTTACGATCGGACCCACATTCCAGATGTAATGCAATATTATAAAGCCGTAAATATGATATTCTATCACATTCGAGTTACTGTATATGTATTAACACATTTATTGCCGGGATCAATTTAACACAAAAATTATGCATGAAATAAAGTATTTTTCTGGGCCCATTTGCTTTCTTGAGATTGTTGTGCGATTAATTTTAAGACCTAACATCACTTTCCCTTTTAAGAAAAGTACAGTAGTGTGGTAATATTTGCATTTAAAGTGCTACGAGTTGGACTTTACCCCCCTTGCTGGTACTCTCTAGCACTCTTTGGCTTCTTGGCTTCATTTGTGAGTTGGAACGCCATTGATTTTGAGGAAATGTAATAGCTCAATTGGAACGTATCGGTTATGGGCTTTAAAGACGTTCCACGTCCTTGATGCATCTTTACCTGCAAGTCATCTGTGGATTGCTTTAAGAGGCTAATTTAATAGCCATAAGTCTTGCGAGCTACATTACGAGCTATGATTTTACACGTAGCCCGAATTTAGTGGGGCTGATATTCCGTAGCACTAAACAGGATAGTGCAATCAAAAACAAACTTAACAAATTACGAAAAAACAGAGGGCCATGTTATTGAGTTTAAAATTAAGAAAATCAAAGAGCCTTCTCTAAAACACCAAGACTGAAAACTTGCAAACTTACAGTCTTAAGGGGTGAGGTATAGAAAGTTGAGGTGCAATATATTGTGTAAATTACAGCTAAAGGTGATACACTTATTTAAATAGATGAGTTTTTATTGAGTGTTTTAAGGATTTGAGACAGGAAGATAGTCTGGTGGAGCGAGGCAACGAGTTCCAAAGAATAGGGGCAGAACAAGAAAAGTCTACAAAAAGGTTTGTAAAAAGCCTTGATTGTATAAACTAGTTATCATCAGCTTGGTTTCATGAAGGAAGATTTAAGAAGGATGTTGTCCACATCTGTTAGCTCTCTGGTGGCTGAGGCGGCCAATGCAGGACAGGCAGACTCGACAGCAGTGCTTATACAGGAAGGCTTGCTCTGATCTGGGTGCTGCAGCGATACAATTTTCCCTGCACCTCCTTATGTCCTCAAGACAAGCCCTGTGTGTGCTCTCGAAAGAGGAGACAGCCTGGTGAATGGTTCTTCTCCAGGACTTGCAGTTTGAAGCTGAAGCCAACCACCGATGATGGTCAATGTAATAGGCATTAAGGGACTGTTTCAGAGAGTCTTTGTACATTTACTTTGATCCTCCTATATCTCAATTACAAGTTGTGAAAGTGGTGAACTCACCATATTGCACTATATGCGGGAGCCAATAATCCTAAACCCTAGAGATGTGTCCTGCCAAGAGAAACTGTGTCTTCAACAGCATGACCTCAATGCCAGTGACTCCTGCCTGTTCGAGGACTTCAGTGTTGGTGACGTGGGGACTACAGTGGATGTTGAGGATGGTGCGGAGGCAGCTTTGATGAAAGTGCTAAAGAGATCTCAGATGATGGAGGTACAGTAAGTAACCAACAACTTGGAGCCATACAGTAGGATAGTCAACACAACAGCTCTGTACACACTGACCTTGGTGCATTTGCTCAGATGCTTGTTGTTCCACTTTTATATAACTTGCCAAAAGCATAATTTGCCTTTGCCAGTCTGTTGTTCATTTCTATGTTGGCCTTGGCACCTAGGGAGATGATGAACACCAGGTAGATAAACAGGTGGACTGTCTTCAGCTTGGACTCACCAATGGTGATGCAAGGACGACAGCAATTTCTTGAGATGAGGGCTGGGGGAGAACTTCTTCAAGCTGACTTCTAGACCAAAGAGTTAAGCCGACTTGGTGACGCAAGATGTCAATCGCAGCAGAGATGACGCCATATTAGAAACAACGGCAGCATAGTCGTGAAGGGTAGTCATTTTGCTGTCTTCTGTGGGCCCTTGGATTGAACAGACTGCCATTGGTGTGATTTGGGATGTAGAGCTCATCCTCATGATCAAAGTCTGCTGTGGCCTTTTGCGGTATCATTCTGAAGAATAGTGTGAATAGGGTTGGTGCAAGGACACAGACATGCTTCATACCGTTACTTATTTGAAAGGGCTCCGATAGGTCATTGCTGTCCCTGACATGGCCATGCTGGTCTTCATGAAAATGTATGATCATGTTGAGGAACTAGGGAGGACATCTCATATGTTCAAGAATTTGCCACAGACCCTTTCTGCTAATGGTGTAGAACGCTTTGGTAAGGTCAACAAACATCACGTAAAGTCCTTTGTTCTGTTCTTGGCATTTCTCTTGAAACAGCTTGAGAACAAAAACCATATCAGTGGTGATCCTGTTGGCTCTAAAACCCCACTGACTTTCTGGGAGGAGTTCTGCTGCCATAGTCGGCACCAGTCTGTTGAGGAGTACTCATGCAAGGATTTTATGTTTTCAGTGGATGTTGTGGAATGCAATGGAGCGCTGAGACTGAAACTACATGGCTGGCGCAGAACAGAGTCTGAAAGTGGACATACCACCGGGTCAGAATAAAAGCCTTGTCTTTAAGGAGTGTTTGACCATTTGCACTCTGCAATGGACAAGGTGTGAAGGGCTGTACACCATCTTCAGGGCTTAATAAAAGTCTCTGTAGTTGCTGACATCTGCGCAATGCTGAATTCTATTGGCAAGATTGTCCACCACTGGACCTGAATTTCTTGAAGCTTTCGTTGTAAGTTGCTACACACAAGATGGAAGGCTGCTCTCCTCTTAGGGCAGGACGACTGAGCAAGATGCGCTTGATGAGCGGATCTCTTTTTTGACAGTAATTCAGAAGTCTGTAGGATGCTGGTTTTGAGTGAGTTGTTCCCTATAGAACATCTGAAGAGGGATTTGAGAAGTTCCTGGGATTTAATAGTCTCGACTGGAGATTAGCCTGGAAGTCGGCCTTCACTTCAACTGACAGGAGTTTACCGACCTGTAACTTCTTCCTTGGGGCTCCTATCCCCGACTCAATTCAAAGCCCACAACTCGGGTATACAGGCTCGCTGCCGCAAACTGCTAAGGGGCTGGCCTAGATGCAATCCTCTTTTATGATCCAATCATGGTATAACGGAGTGCGACACATGCCTCTCAGCCAATAGAAAGTGGTCCAGCCACCAATGATTGACAGATAGAGATTATAAAGTTGCGTTCCACCTGCCCATGTGTTGACTGTGTTGTATTTTTTTCCGAAGTAGCACACAGGTCCCGGAGTTAGAGGATTTTATCAGAGAGTGAGAGAGCAGGTGAGTTCTGACGGCAGTATATTGCGGTTTTGTTTACTTCTATTCATCTAATTACAAATTTACACTTAATCCTTGATTACACATATTTACAGATTACACATAATAGCAATACACATAAATTAAATTACACACATAGATACACATAGAGCTCGGTCACTCTATACACCCCACCCCATCTCACCCCCCATCCCCCAACAGTTAATAAATACACATAATACACACCTTTTTTATTCTTCATAAATATACAGAAACACTTATTTTTATTTAATCTTAAATTATTTGGGGGATTTAAATGGAGGGAGGAGAGAGGAGGGGAAAGGAGTGGAGAGGTGAGGAGGAGGGAGAGGTGACCCTGGGGAGTGGTGGCAGAGAGAAGGAGGTGAGGAGTGGTGAAGGAGAGGAGGAGGAGGTTGAGAAGTTGAAGGAGGAGGTGGAGGAGGTTGCATAGGAAAGGCCTGATCCCAGGGTGGGTGGTAGTTTGGTGGAGGGACAGGCTTTAGGGACAGATAAGGGAGCTCAGGATCCCTGTTCACAGTCGGGAGGGCAAGAGGCTAAGGGCAAGCACAGGGCCCACAATTACATGCACCAGGAGAATGTGGTCATCCTTGGTGCCATCCGTGGCCGCTCCGTGATCCTTAAGGGGGGAGGGAAGTCAGGCCATGGCCTGGAGCCCAGGCATGGAAGGAGGTAGCATCTGAGGTAACAGCAGTGGGCACAGTGCAATGGGATGTGAGGTCCGTCAAACACTGTTTTGATGATATCAGGGCCAAGCTGAGGATGATAATGGCCACAGAGATGAAGCAAGCTGCAGCACCAAGTGGTGGCCCCTAAGTGACTGTGCGCTACAACCAGTTGGAGAGGGTGGCCAATGACCTTATCAGCCAGTTGCCTGCTGCTGGAGCTTCAGGCCTGGTGGCCCAGCTGGACCCAGCCTCCATGTTAGGTGAATATCACATACACCAACATGCCACCATATGTACATCAGACATACGACACATGTACATAATGACCAACAAGGACATTGACATGTCAGCTCTATGGAATTAACACTGGATAGATACATTAAATCCATGAAGCTGACAAATCACTAATCAACCAATAGAGAGTCCATGCATTGGAGTGCCCAATGCAGCATGTGCAGTTACAGACTGCAGCCGGAAAAGGAAAGCATTAGCAGCCAAGGACAATCATGACCATGAACCAAAGAATAGATCATATATAGCAAATTATAGCTAATCTGAGTGGCAATTTGGAGAATCATGTCTAATGTCTCTCTCCCATTTCTTTCTTACTCCCCTATCTTCCTGTACTGTCTGACCCCGATCCATTCTCTCTTTCTTTCAGTGCAAATTCACTCTGGTTTAAGGCCTGCTACATCTGTGACATACTCAGAATATTGCCCTGGGTCCAGTGGTGAGCCTGAGGCGGGGGCCCCTGCTCCATCGGAACAGGTATTAAAGGAACGAGCCCACACCCAACAGGAACAAGCGCAGAGGGAGGAGGAAAGAAGAGGAGCCTTGGGCCTTAGTTCGGAGGAGGAGGATATCATCTGGCTAGTGGGGTTACCAGCAGGACCATCGGCCACACAGCCACTATTTGACTCGACTGTCACCCTCCTCCAAAGACTAAGATTATCACCAGGGCCCTTCTACTGTAGGGTCCAGTGGGGCTTGACCCCATCTCCTCAGAGACTGGCCACCACCACTAGGCCCAGCAATGACACCACACCCATGAAGTGAGGCTCCAGCCAGGCCCCAGACCCTCCCCACTGGGCCACCACCAGCACCACTTCCTCACCAGGCACCAGCTCAGGGACCTCCATCCCCACCACCAAACCAGGCTGAGCAGGCGGAGATGCTGGCCATCATGCGACAGCAGATTGCGCGCCCCCGTGGGATCCTGGCCAGCATCTCTGCCAATCATGCGGAGGTCATGCTCCACCTAATGACTAAATCATACCTGGCCGGGCTGCTCAGGATGTAAAAGGACCAGAGATCATTTAGATACCTGACTACCGGCGCCTTGTGCAGCGCCCTGGCCCCAGCCCTGCCTCCTCCACCCCAGAGGCTTCCCCCATCCACCCGTAGCCCGACTGCTCCTCTCCTCCCCCCATGCCTCCTCCAAGGCCACCGCCGCCATTACCACCAGCACTGTTATCACCGCTGCCTCCTGGAGGGATGCCTCCCCCTGCACCCCCACCACCACGACCATCACCACCACCAGGGAGAGGACTTCCAGCCACAGGGGATTAGGACCCTGTGCCTAGGCTGCGCATATGTTTGTGCCTTCTCAACAGCACTCCTCACCGAGTTATGTTGTTGATACTATATGCTGCAGTCCCTTTTTTTTATATATGGCATTGTTTTGTAAGTGTTATTTTTTTGTTTTGTTTTAGGTATGATTCAGGTCCATCAAGGCATCTTCTGCATCTGCAAGCATTGTGGAGGAAATGTTTGAGGTGTAAGGTTTAACCAGTGCCTCTCAGGTAGACATTCCTTCAATGAGAGCCCCCTCCCTAACATGTAGCTCCCGCAGTGTTTTTGTTTCAATATTTATTGGCAAACAAAGCCCTTGTTGTTACAAACATTTTGCTTAATAAAGTTTTACAATGTTTATGAAGAAATTCGTTATGCAGGGTATTTTATTTGTTTAACAATGATGGAACACATTTCAACATTTTCTATTTTTTTAATTGGAAGGTTGTAAGAAGGTCTATAACAATCTTGATACAATAAACAATATTTGTTGAGATCTTATGTTGCAAATAACAACACAGAGTTTAGATTTAAAATATCAATGTTTCACATAACATATTATAAGAATGGAAAGAAAGGAAAATCATCTTTGAACAAACAATTAAAAAAAAACATTTTTGAACATACAATAAAATTATTTAAACTTAAATCGATATTTGTCCTATGAGGAAATCGAAATCACATATATAGTTGTGAGCATTCTGGGTTGTTGCTAACACTTGCGGGCTCGCTGAGCGAGCCTGGCGCAACTGCAGCCCTTGCGAAGCAGTTGCAGGCAATGTGTGTCGAAGGTGGTGAGCGCCATAGGCGCTCATCCCTACGACCCACGGGACAACAGATCAACAGAAATCTAAATTATCCAATTCAGAGTGCCAGCCCCGTAGCAGTTTGAAAAGATTTAGTTAAAAAATTACGGCCCGTAACACTTTGCAAAAATAAGGAGCCCGGAAAAAATATGGAGCCGGCAAAAAATCCTGACCCCACAAAAATACAAGTTTAACGAGTTTAACGCGCACATCAAAAAACATGAAAAATGTAAAAAGAAAAAAAAAACACACACAGCATGGGGGGACAGCCAGGACGTCTAGGAGTGAGGTTGCATGCAATTTTAAGCCAAATTTGCAGAGTTTCGATACTTGAAAATTGGCTAAGCAAGAAAAAAAATGTTGGGCGGAAAAAAAAAATGACAATGAGGCTACAGGACCCCTAAACACACAAAACACAGCTGGGCATGTACGACTTTTACCCAGGAACATACGAGGTACAAAATACACTACTAGGAAGGACGGAAAATGCTCCATACCAGCGTAACTCATAGACAATTGTCTCCATTTTACAACACTAACTTGCCACTAATAACATTACGATTCTAAAATGGCGCTATTTCCCAACTAAACAAATGGTTTAGCCTTGCGCACGCAGCCTATTTACACTGCACACTTGCCACATTGCTGACACTTTCTCCTCATGGCAGCAACAGTCCAAATGTACATTGTATGCTGCAGAAAAATCAAAACAGATTGTTAGCACTTCAGGATATTGATTGCTGCATATATTAATTAGAAATAGGTAAAGTATGATAATTTATTAATTCATTAATTAAATTATTATAAAATTAATGCTTCACACTTCCTAATACATTTATTCATTACTAATTAATTATTAACGTATATTAATTTAATAATTATTAATTAGTAATGCAAAATAAAAATTACATTTTACACTGCACTCTTATATCTGGATTACTGCTCATTGGCTGCCACCGATAGCACTCTCAAAGCAGTTACATATTTACATCACTCTGTTATGTTCTGAGACCTGAAAACATGTACTAATTTACACTTCACTAAAAATATAGATTTTTAACTCTGCACTTATATATCTGTCTTTGTGATGAGCGCCGAAGATGATCGTTGCAAAGCATGAAACTTGAAGTACACAAGGGCAGATGCTCGCAATAAATGCCAAAGACACTCAGAGCGGGGCTCACAATGAGCGCCCAAGGTGCTCAGAGGAGCAAAAGTACACGAGGGGAGAGGCTCGCAATGAGCGCGGAAGGTGCTCAGAGAATCAAGAGTACACAAGGAGAGAGGCTTGCAATGAGCGCTGAAGGTACTCAGAAGAGCAAAAGCCTTACAGTCTGTGGAAAACAACATTGCCCTGGCTTAAAATTTTATAGCCGTTATTTTTTGACGGGCAAGTCGCTAGTCTTCGTATATAAACCAAATATCATACCTTGTTCAACTAGGAAATGAGCGGCAACCAGTCACTCACCCAGCCAGATATCTAAGACATGATTGTTGTAGTGTAAATATAGACTAATACTGCTATGGCGGTGGACTTGCAAAGTCTCACAATGGCATGTTAATGACAGCCGCATTAATATGTGCACTAGTGAAGCATGTGATCCTGACCTCAATATCAGTCTGAGAACAGATCCTTGGGTCTGATGTAAGTTGCATTGAATCTGGCTGCTGACCTTTGTGTGCTCTCCGTATTAATGGGTATTTTCCCATATTGCTGATATCATGAGTATCCACAAAACACCTGTATAGCTGACGGATGTGATATCAATGTTGATGAACAATATCATATGGAGAAGGTAATTGTACATTAGTGACACTGGTCACAGCTAATTTTTATTGTGAGATGACACATCATTATTAATGGTCACGGCCAGAAGTTGTTCTGAGAACTAGCTAATGGTTAGTAATGCTTGCAGATGGGAATCAGGTGAGTTGGTATATTGTTACAGTTACAGTATTTAGCACATGTTTGTTTATTTTTTACCCTCCTTTGCCTTTTTGTTTTACAACTTTTTTAAAGATTTTTGTTTTGTTGACACACTGTATGTGTGAAACTGGATTGGATTAAAGAGTCTAGAGGTTTAATCATCTGTTTCATTAAGCACATCTAGACAAATTGTAAGTGCTATACACATTAATGGTTTCTTCAATTAAATGGAGTGATTTCTGATGATCCTTTTTTTCATCAGATTCCGGTTGCAGTGGCGTAGTGACCTCATGTGACCCTGGTACGTGCTATGCATCATGCATATTCTAGACTATGACATTTCCCCCTTTTAGGTATCCTCTTTTTTCCAACAAGATCCTCTTGCTCTTCCGGGATCCGCCCATACTACACCCATAATATTAATGCACTGTCTTGTACATTTCTGATTGTGCTATGTGTATGAAATAAAGCTTTGTTATACCATTCTGATTGTGTCAGTGTGTTTTCAATGTTTGGGGTTATGGCACAACCACATACATCACATTTGTGTCACATTCCTATATCAGTAAACTAATGAGCCCTTGTTACTATGCAATGGGTTAATACATATAATAACAATAATAATAGTAATAATATCACGAGATATAATTTAATAATATATATAATATATAATAAAAGAAGTATAATAGAAAAAATAATGATCTATATAGCTGGTATCCTAGGTGCTTCACACCCCTGTTATATCAAAAAAGAATATATAAAGAAAAAATCTTTAATTGGATACTCTGGATCCGGAAACTACGCCGTTTAAAATGCATAAAAAACGGGACTGTATAAAGATACTTAGATAAATGATGTGTATGAATTATGGAATATTTTCATATTTCCTAATCATACCAAGAAATATGGTGCACAATCCTCATAAATCAGAATATACTGATCCTCCTGTTAATACAGGATATACTGATAATCATAGGATTGTGGAAAATATATGTAAAAAATGACAAGTATCTATATACATATAAAAACAAATATACATTAGAAAAGATCTGATACCAAAGAAAATGCTTTGAGTTGGACTGAAAGTATATATAATCTCTAATAAATTGCTCTATTTGGATATCTAAGATATCTATATAAAGGAGAAATAGCACTATTGGATCAGAGCAAAACACATATAGCAGTATAACAGTATTGAAACCATAATGGCAGTATACTTGCTGTTCAGTAATGAAGCTCTCCAATAAGGCTCTCCATAAGCTCTCTGTTACCTCTTATTAGATAGAGCATAATAGTATGATAAAGAAGAGAAAAAGAATGAACCAGTGGTATGGTAAAAAAGTACACTCAAAAAAGTGTTTAAACTTAGCTTTCAGTAGTCTAAGGTTCAGATGGGGTTTAAAAAAAAATTGGTGCCAAAGGGCCGTTTCGTCCCTCCACGGGGACTTCTTATAAGGCTTTTGACTTTAACTGGCAATTCAGGCCTATTTAAGGCCTACAAATCACTTCCGTGATTGAATTATGTTAGGAACGCAGTGATACGTAGCGTCATGATGTCATGACGTTCTTCAAAATTGGATTAGCTTTATTTGTATGAGCAAAGGCCGAATCAGCGCCGGATTAACAGGATTTGAATGAGCGTTGTGACGTCACTACGTTGACGTTCTGGCGCTGAATCGGCCTTTGCTCATACAAATAAAGCTAATCCAATTTTGAAGAACGTCATGACGTCATGACACTACGTATCACTGCGTTCCTAATGTAATTCAATCACGGAAGCGATTTATAGGCCTTAAATAGGCCTGAATTGCCAGTTAAAGTTAAAAGCCTTAGAAGAAGTCCCCGTGGAGGGACGAAACGGCCCATTGGCACCACTTTTTTCAACCCCATCTGAACCTTAGACTACTGAAAGCTAAGTTTAAACACTTTTTTTGAGTGTACTTTTTTACTATACCACTAATTCATTCTTTTTCTCTTCTTTATCATACTATTATGCTCTATCTAATAAGAGGTAACAGAGAGCTTATGGAGAGCCTTATTGGAGAGCTTCATTACTGAACAGCAAGTATACTGCCATTATGGTTTCAATACTGTTATACTGCTATATGTGTTTTGCTCTGATCCAATAGTGCTATTTCTCCTTTATATAGATATCTTAGATATCCAAATAGAGCAATTTATTAGAGATTATATATACTTTCAGTCCAACTCAAAGCATTTTCTTTGGTATCAGATATTTTCTAATGTATATTTGTTTTTATATGTATATAGATACTTGTCATTTTTTACATATATTTTCCACAATCCTCTGATTATAAGTATATCCTGTATTAACAGGAGGATCAGTATATTCTGATTTATGAGGATTGTGCACCATATTTCATGGTATGATTAGGAAATATGAAAATATTCCATAATTCATACACATCATTTATCTAAGTATCTTTATACAGTCCACTTTTTTGGCGTAGTTTCCGGATCCAGAGTATCCAATTAAAGATTTTTTCTTTATATATTCTTTTTTTGTAATAAAAGAAGGATTAATACACATTCAAAGTTCAATTTGTTATACTGTGGAGTATCAACATTCCCAGGTGATAATGTGAATTGATTGATAGCAAAACACTTAATGCGGTTTCACCAAATGATAATGGGTATTCATCTTGGCTGTTGCTCCATGTGCCTCTCCACAGCCTCCATGTGTTTTTGTGGCCCTTCCTGATGGGTTAGAGTAGATTAGTATGGTGTATGTTCCCCTGGTTCCCTTCTAGATTGCTAAGTGCTGGTGGTGAGGGGGCTTGTGTACCTGAATGAAGCTATGAGCTATACCATGTAGGGCCACTGTAGGTGGTCAGAAAAATCACAGTTCACTGGAGAACGAACTGGCAACCCACTCCAGACAGAGACATAAGTAAGTGTCCTGTAGTCTATAAGGTCACAAAGAGTCGGACACAACAGAGGAACTGAACAACCATATGTGAAATGTTTCCCTGGTACTTGATATATGTAATGTGGAGGTGTAATTTGGCTACTATTCATTTTCCCAATATAGATGTGATGAGTGAGATGTATATAAGATGATCTTTGTGTTTTTAGCGTCCACATTAGAGCCTCTGTGAGTGAGAAAGGGTTAATATGTCAGCCATTTCCATGTATTTGTGTTGCAATTTAATGAGGTAGGTAATGTGTATTTAATAGCTTTCAGAATGTTGCAGGATGGCTTTTTCATATTGGCATATGCATGACCATTACAACCTATGAGGAAAAAAAAAATGTTTTCTATATTTGATAGTTGGGAGTTGTTGTGCATTTAATTGTAATGCCTTCCATTGCTTTTCCCATGTTTTAAGGTGCATTGGTGTGTTTTTATTGTGTTTTGCAGTATTCCAAACTAGTCTGTAAACCCTTTGCAGGTCTTATTTTGAAGCCGTAAGATTTGGGCCGACATTTGCCGTTTGTGGGCTTGACTTTGAGTGAGCCTTGCATGATTTTTGTAATTGAATAGTGATTTACGATTTTTAACGAGTTTAACAAACGCAAAGTTTTGATGCCGGTAACCGTAACCCATTTGGAGCCCTCACTTACGGACTCAAGTAACTTACGATAGTTCAATTGAATGAGGCTCATTGTGCATAATTCAAATATCTAGTATAACTAAGAGATAATCTCTAATGTCCCTGTAAGTGACAGATATAAGCAATCAGCTAGATTTTTGTTATACCGATTTCTTTAGCAGCAAAAGGGTTAATAACAACAAAATTGAAAAAACAATTATTGCCATCTTGGACAGAGGTGGTGGAAGTTGTTGACAGGAATAGACAGATTGAGAGAGATTTTTAAGAAATGGAAAAAGGTGTAAACAAATTAATAATAAGATTGCTTTAAAATGAAATATGTGGGATGAATTTATGAATCAAAGTTAAAATTATTTATAAAAAAATGATTGTAGCCACTCCAATTCATCCAGTAGGAAATGTTTTATTGCAAGTCATCAATCTATTGATGATTTTAGGGATTATATGATTATGTGTGGTGTGAATTGTCTGATGATATTGTTTTTCCAAATTAAAAAAAGATAATAATACTATGGCCATTTAAATTATTATTTTGACAAATATTCAATGTAATCACATACAGTATACTGATTTTGAAAGGAATTACAACTCAAAATAACATGTAGCATGGCCATCCTGCGGACTTGTTAATGTTTAATTATTGCAATGATTTCGTAACAGTTAAAACAACATCTTGTTTGCCTGGTATGCTAACATGACTGGTTGGAATAAGCTCTTGGAAGCCTTGGGTACATAACCAGAGCCTGAGGTCCAATTTTACAAACAACATAGTGACAGAAGTATCGTTGTCATGGCGATTTTTTTAGCCATTGCAACAGCCCTTGGGTTCGGTAGCCATATTGGCTAGTGTTCATTCATAGCTAGTGGTTCACTAAAAAAAGAGTCCATGAGTCCAGGGAGGTCATGATAACTACTCCCCATTCCAGTCAGTGGAGCACAGGGGATAATCCTGTTGGGTGGTCCCCTAGCTACACCTCTCACTTGGTGAGAGAGTTCATTGGCACTCTGATGGATTTTTCCTGATGCTGGATGGTAAAATTAAACTATTGAAGGGCTAGACTCCAGCAAAGCTATCATGTGCAAGATGAAGGGGTGCTGGTAGCCAGGCACAGACAGAAAAGGGGAACAGGTGAGGTCAGGTTGCAGGGCTTGGAAGGCAGACTCACAGGTGGGTATCCAGCTCACCATCCCTGGCATCTTTTTGCGAGTCATGTCCATGAAGGGCTTGGTGATGGCACTGTAACATGGAACAAACTTGCAGTAATAACTTGCAGTCCACATGAAAGCTATTACCTGATGTTTAGTTTGGGGGGTGGGCCAGGCAGCTTTCTCTTCTACCTTCACTGATTCAGGTCTAATCTCATGGCTACCTACCCAGTTCTCAGGTACTATACCTCTCCCCGTGCCCACTGACACTTATTCTAAGCAGATAGTAAGCTCAGCCCCCTGACTTCATCTAACGAAACTCTAATTTGAAAGAGGTGTTCTTCCCATGAGATGCTGTAAATGTCTATATCATCCAGCCTGGGTAAGGCCCTGGTGCCTTTGCAGTAGCTGATCTACCAGTCTCTGAAAGGAGAAAAGGGGCATTATTCACCCTGAATAGGGTCTTCGGGGGGAAGTCAGGTTAGAGAACTGGTTAACAAAATCTGCCTGACTATCAAGGGTAATAGTTCCAGGAGGTTGGGCAGGAACCTTACTTCGGAGTCATTGCCAGTAGGTAATTGGGGACGCATGGGCTTTATGGTTAGCACATAGGTGTGGGAGATCAGTTTCTGTGAAATTTGGTATGGGCATTTCCCAGGCCACCTGTTACTTGTTATGGGGATGTGGGACCAGAATCAACACCTCATGTCCTTCCTCCAGCTCCCTGTCCTTAGTTTCCCAGTCATAGCAAAGCTTCTGTCTGGCCTGGGCTGCCTACACATACAGCACCACAGGCACAGGGTTCTGCCTATATTCTCCTCTCAGACCCTTTACTCTCCTCTAAGGGCCTCTAGGATCACATTCAAGGGACATTGCAACTGCCTCCCAAAAAGGAGCTCAAAGGGGGACAACACTGTTGATTCTTGAGGTACCTTGCAGTAAGCAAACTGAGATATGGTAGAAGAATCTCCCAATATCCGTCCTGCTCCACGAAGAATCCATTTCTATGCTCTCAGATACCACTGTTTGGGGGTGATAGGGTGAGGACCTAAAGGTGCATGATCCCGCATTGCCTCCACAGCTGCTGGGTTAAATAAACATGAACTAGGTTATCACTGCTTGTAGATGAAGATTGGGTAAATTGGTTTATTGTTACAGTTACAGTATAAGGAAACTGCACTATACATACAAATGTTGCTAGATATTTCTCCTCTGCCTCTGCCATTATTTTTGTTTATGGCCATCTTTTTTTGATTTTTTTGACAACACTGTATGTGCGTAATTGAATTGGATTACATAATCCTGGAGTTATTGCATCTATTTAAATGAACAGATGAAGACACAATGTAAGTTGCTATGTGCATTAATGGTTACTTCTATTATATGAAGTGAGGAATCATGAGATTAGTATTCATCTGATTATTGTTTCTGTGGTCTAATGACCACATGTGACTCTAGTAGATGCTATGCATCAATATCTTTATTCTGTATTACCTTTAACCCTTAAGGTTTTTTTCAGTTTTCCACAAAGCCTCTTTTCCTTTTTGGATTCGTGTACACCACACGTATGATATTAATGTATAGTATGCCACATGTATTACTGTGCTCTGTGGAAATAATAAACTCTTGATTGTTATACTGTAATCAACTTGTCTGTGTGTTTCTAATGGTTACTGATTTGGGACGTCAACATACATTACATTTACTTAACAATCAGATTTTTTGTACATTGATCATCTTTCCTTATACCCATCCTGTGTTAAGGTATGGTGAATGTGTATAATTGATCTTTTCAGTAATCATCTGCATGGATAACAACTATTTCAATAGCACTAATCTTTAATGGTGACCCCTATGTCTTGATGCATATGATAATTGTAATCCTATGTTTCATGTCAATATTCTCATATTAATTAACAATGATTACATTTGTCTTTAGTGTGGCATCATGATAAAATATTTAGCCTTATTTTCTATTGAAATCATTGCCATGTGAACAATACAGCCCATTAAAGTGACACAGATGTAGTTTACAAGTGGTCTAATGATTTAATATGGCCAAAGTAAGTTAAAGCACTAATTTATATATTATTATCACAAGGTTCTAAATAATTTTATGAACAACAGTAATAACACATTTTTAATAGTTAATACTTTGATTTTTTACTTTATAACACTGCTTGGAATCACCATTCCACTGAAGGGTTTGTTAACCAACTTGTATTATTTATAATTAATTCATATAATAACAGTAGATATAATTTCACATATTCATTACCAGTATACACATTGTCACATGCACAACAACAATGGTGGGGAACTTCACAGCAAAGGTGTACCCAAGATTCCCATCAATGTAGATAAGTTTCCTGGGACTTCATCTGACTCTCCACAGCCTCCTTGTGCTACTGCTGGCCTTTCTCAACAGCTAATACACATTAGGACCCCTTGTTATGATTTGCCTGTGCTATATATAGTGGTATTCCTGTGTCGTTCACCTTCATTATGAATTAGTGCCCCCCCATTTAGCCACAATCAATGTACCCCACTCCTCTTGTTAAGGCCAGAGACTGCCTATAATAACATTTCTCAAACCCTAATGTATAACACCCAATGTAATTGTGTAGATGACATACCTTCTCATGGCTGAGATGTACACGACTGCTTTCAGTACTGTGATGTGATCAAGATCAATACTGTTGATGAGTATTGTTTAGGGTGTGGCTAGCCCTTTAATAGCCAATGGATTGGCAAGGTTTTTAAAAGCATTTATGGCAGCTAAGTGTTTTTTCTAAAAATCTGAAAACTTCAAAGTTGCGAGTACTCAAAGTTACAAACTGAATGGCAGACCTGTGATAATCCATGAAAAAGCATCTCATAATATTGAAAATGCGTGAAAATCAATGGAAAAACATCTCATAATATTGTTGTAACGAAATCCCCTATTTTACAGACTTCACAAACCCATCTGTTCGGTTATTTGAGGATTTACAATGGGCTTTCGTGGAAATACCTAATAAGACAAACTTCAGTCGATAATTCTGAGAACTGCGTTCGTGGGATCTGAGCGCTATTCGCCTAGTATATGCACTCAGATCTCAGCTGTCTGGGGATATGTGGAACTTCAAGTTTATATTGTGTAAAAACAAAGTTAAACATTTTTATTCTGTTTGTTTAAAACAAAGAAGCCATGTTCCTTTCTTCCTGGAGATAATTAAGGCTCTCTGTGCTACCTTAATTTAATTACCTCCAGGATAGAAAAGAGGGAGTGACTTATGTGTAAGGGGAGTGCTTATGCTATAGCCACTGTGATTGGCTACTGTTTTTCCTTTGTCCACCAGGAGGAAGTCCTGAGATATAGACCGGGCGTGTAGCCCACAGAAAAGAGTTCATGTTTACCCCTTCATGAAGTTTTGACTCATGTTTGGGGGATTGGAGCTATAATCACTTTGTTTCAGCTGGAGTTCGGAGGAAAACGCAAGGATCATCGCTGCACTAATGCAAGGATCCTTTACACTGGTGGCAGTGGTGGGATTTCCTCCCGAACGGATATACCGAACTGAAACTGGTGAATGGCGCATAGATACGAACGCTTGAAACGAACCACACTAAAGGAACTGCTGGAAGCTCGAGGCATAGCGGCAAGCAACAAAACGAAAGCCACGCTAATAGCCGAACTACTGGAGAGCGATCAAACCGGCGAACCACAAATGGCGAATACAGAGGAAACAGACTTCCAGAGGGACGTGAGATGGAGACTCAGCCTGGTAGGACCTAACCCTGCACCAGAGATCGTGGTACAGATCTTGGCCCAAGCTACTGAGACCCAAAATGCCAGGGAAGCACGAGAAGCCAGAGACAGATCACCTCCAGTGGATATATTGTCGCTATCTGGATCTACAATGGGGCGTCAGCGGAAAATTAACTACGCTGCATTTAAAAGCTTCGTGGAAGGTGAGATGGATATTGACAATTACTTGCAAGATTTTGAAAGACAATGTGTGTTAGAAGATTTGGAAAGAGCTAACTGGGCTGCCGTAGTAAGTAGTAAACTATCAGGTAGAGCAGCCGAAGCATTGAGAGCTGTGCCAGATGGGGATATACAAAACTATGACAAGATAAAAGAGATTTTGTTAGCCCGGTACGCTGTAACCCCTGAAGCCCATAGAAGGAAATTCAGGGCTCTCAGAAGACAAGGTAAAGATTCCTATACGGAGTGGGCATTTCGTATGCAGCGCGCTGCCAGCAATTGGATGCAGGGGAATCAGGCAACTACTTTAGAGGATGCTGTGCAGTTGTTGTTGCTAGAACAATTTTTTGATTATACCCCAGCGGAGGTGCGAGATTGGGTCAGAGACAGAAAGCCAAAAACAGTAGAGGAGGCAGCACGGCTGGCAGACGAATTTCATGAGAGCAGGCGGATGGATGGAAACCGAGGGGTCCAGAGCCAGCGGCCTGCCTCTGGCCCACCAACTATGCCACAGAGGGTACCACCACCAAGGGGCAATACCACAAATAGAGGGTACCAAAGGACTGCTCCGATGTGTCATGGGTGCAAGCAAGTGGGGCACATCAAACCTAACTGCCCACAACGCACTACAGACCGCTGGGGACGGGCACCGATACCACAGACAAAAGCCGCCGCACACTGTGTGCAAGAGGATTACAATTATCTACCTCAAGAGACACCCAGTGGCGTACCTGAGCAGAAAACTATTACCCCGCGAAGTCAGCTATGCCACTGTGGAGAAAGAGTGTCTGGCATTAGTCTGGGCACTTAAGAAGCTACAGCCTTACCTGTATGGACGCTCTTTCACCGTGCTGACGGACCACAACCCTTTAATTTGGCTCAACAGAGTGGCTGGCGATAACCCCAGATTACTCAGATGGAGCTTGGCGCTGCAACCTTATAATTTCACAATGCAGTACCGCCCTGGGAAACAGAATGCCAATGCCGATGGCCTCTCCCGGCAAACTGAACTGGAAAAGGCGTAATTTTGGTTTGTTTCTGGATTACCGGACATCCCTTAGCCGATCCGTTAGGATCTAAGCAGGTATGCCGTTCCATGGGACTAAGGGGGAGCTGTGTAACGAAATCCCCTATTTTACAGACTTCACAAACCCATCTGTTCGGTTATTTGAGGATTTACAATGGGCTTTCGTGGAAATACCTAATAAGACAAACTTCAGTCGATAATTCTGAGAACTGCGTTCGTGGGATCTGAGCGCTATTCGCCTAGTATATGCACTCAGATCTCAGCTGTCTGGGGATATGTGGAACTTCAAGTTTATATTGTGTAAAAACAAAGTTAAACATTTTTATTCTGTTTGTTTAAAACAAAGAAGCCATGTTCCTTTCTTCCTGGAGATAATTAAGGCTCTCTGTGCTACCTTAATTTAATTACCTCCAGGATAGAAAAGAGGGAGTGACTTATGTGTAAGGGGAGTGCTTATGCTATAGCCACTGTGATTGGCTACTGTTTTTCCTTTGTCCACCAGGAGGAAGTCCTGAGATATAGACCGGGCGTGTAGCCCACAGAAAAGAGTTCATGTTTACCCCTTCATGAAGTTTTGACTCATGTTTGGGGGATTGGAGCTATAATCACTTTGTTTCAGCTGGAGTTCGGAGGAAAACGCAAGGATCATCGCTGCACTAATGCAAGGATCCTTTACAATTGTGAGTATGGATTGTTTTAGAGCATAATGAACAACTCACTCACAAAGTTATTGACCACTTTTTGAAATAAGAAAGTGTATAGGGCCCTAAGTTGATAATGATTCTAATTTTGATTTTATAAACCACAAGATATATTTTTTTTAAGACTATTAATAATTTTACTCTATATAGATAGTTTTACTTTGCTACACTATAGTAAAAAAAAGAGAGCTATGTTCTCACTATGTGCGAATAATGATTTTTAAAGATTATCCATCAATATTTTTTTTAAACTTTTCCAATGCTCTTATTTAGGAGGATCACTTGTTGGATTTTCTCACTTCTCACTTCTCACAATCTCCATGGCATTTCACTGTATAAGGTGTAGACTTCCATATTGCACCTTCTAGTGTAAACACAGCAGCTTTATCCCGGTCCACAGATTCATATGGTGTACCTGGAGCAAGCAAATCCTGACCACATGGATCAATGAAAATTAATTAACTCTCACAGTGGGGATGATAGGCAATGTTAGTATGGCCTATGGTATATATATTTTTTTTTAAATGGTAAAGGCTTAGATATTTAATTGGCTCAAATTTGATCCTCAAATTTTCATCATATAACAATAGTACAAAGGAAAATGCATTTAAACTTGATAATTGTACTCAGAATATGATATCATGTCCAGTTAGCTATTATTCATTGTGGAGCCATTGAGCCAATATAGTTAAAATCATGGAATGGTAGGGGACGTGGCTAGCAGGCACACTGAGTGGCCGCATGGTGCAACTGCTCCTCACCATCTAGGGGGAAAAAGGGCCACAATATGGGGCTATTAAGCCTACATTAACCCCAAACAGCTTTGTGGGGATATGAAAGACCCCCTTGAGGATTAGGAGCGGCAAGAGCTCCAGAATTGGAGCACAACAATTGTTTTGAGCCCTTCGGGCCTACTTGACCGGGTGCCTGCATAGGCATAGTGGGCCACGTGCTCCCTCAACTCCATCTGCAACCCCTGGGCGCCGACACACGTGGGTGACTAACTCTCCCTCACCTACCCAGATCCTCCAACTCACCAGCCGGAGGGTAAACTGCGGAAGCATGGAGCAGGAGGCTGAAGAGGCAGGCTGCACACCGGAGCAGTGCCTGACTGGCAGCCATCTTGGGGCTCTGCCTGCACAGTGAGTACTGCAGAGAATAGCAGGACAGTAAATTAGTGTGGAGGGGCATCCTAACACTAAGGGGCTGCAGGAGACTGAGACCCACTACTCTACACCCTCCCCTGGGAGATAATAAGACCCTGCTCACCTCCAGAGGTAAAGGGGAAAAGCCTGTTTGCATGATATCCCTGCCAGACGTTTTTAAAAGGCCAGTACCACATAAAAGGGCCTTTGGAAGAAGGGTTAAAAAAAAAAAAAAGCAGGGGGCACAGGGATCTTCCCCTTATGTTGTGAAAAGTCCTTGAGCTTAAAGAACTTTTCCTCAAACGTTTTTTTTTCTCCAGCAGCAGCATAACCTGCAACTGAAACTGCCTCTGTCCTGATCACTTTAAACTCCAACCCAGCACTGCCACCTAGTGTCCATTCACACTTATTGCAGCAGCATTATAGAGGCTGACTTATGTGAAAGAGACTACAAAGCCACCTTTTGTCTTACCACTTCCTCTGCAGCTATATCTACAATCCAGACTTCAACAAAACCTATCTGCAACAACAGTGACCTAAACTTAGGGTTATCAACCCAAAAACAGTAAAAGGCAAACTCCTGATAATAAATCCCTAACAAGGTGGGAAGATAAAACAGAAGCGGAACAACCTCAACACTATACTCATGGACTAGACAAGGGGTCAAATTAATGCCCATGAGCAAGAACGGGCACTTTCAACAAGGAGCCCAACTCATTCACCAACCCCAAGGAAGATAACAAGACAAAAGAAACCATGAAAGACGGCTAAAAAAGGGGAGAAACAGCAGGAACTCCAAAAACAGATAACCAACCAGAAATTTGCAGATTAAAGCCAAATCAACAAGATGCAAAGGAAAACATAACCAAACAGCAAAGGGTCACAAGCCAAACGGCAACTCCTCCATATCCACACATGGATGTCTCAGAAAAATCAATGGAGACATTTGAAAAATTATTAAAGGACTACATAACCTCGTCAGTGAGGGACATCAGGAAAGAGATCCACGATATCGGACAACGGACAAACCAACTAGACGAGATAACAGATAAAATAATAGAAACACAAATCAAAGACAGAAAAGACATCACCAGCAACACGCATAAGATAGCAGAAATGGAAAGCAAATATGAGGACCTGGAAAACAGGTCCCGTAGATACAATTTAAGATACAGAGACATCTCCTCCCAAGTCACGGAACTGAAGCAATATATAACAGCAGTAACCCACACACTACTACCAGAGGGTGGAATAGAAGAAGATGAGATTGAGAGGGCACACAGAGCCCTAGGACCTGCTAGAAACACAAACACACCAAAAGACGTCATTGTCAGATACTTAAAACAAAGCACTAGAGATCTCATTTTGTCAGCAACAAGAAAGATAAGAGCTATCAAAGGCCCGGATAGCAGTGACCTGCAAATTTTCATGGACCTCTCTCCCATAACTTTGGAAAAAAGGCGAGCAATGAGACCAATACTGCAAACTCTCATTTCACATAGAATCTCCTACAGATGGGGATTCCCATTCGCCCTAATCCTGCAGGCGAACGGGTCATTTCATAAAGTCAATAACCCAGATGAAGGACACAAACTTTTACAACAACTACAACTAAAACAACCGCCCGGACAAGAACCACATACCAACAACGACGCAAGCCAAAGGCCCATTTGGGCCTGGACGGAGACTACCAACCGTAAAAGCACAAAGAAAACCCGACAAGAAAAGCCCACACCTCCAAGAGACACAGCAAATAAAAATCAGGAGAAAGTCACCTGAACAAAATAACCGTGCAAACTCATCATTACGACAAAACTGGTTGAATCACTTCTAGGAATAATGAACAACAAACAAAACAAAGATCATCCCAGATACAATACAACTGCAACAAATAACACAAGAAAACAGCAAAGACATTAGCAACAAACACACCCGGTTGCTCGCACACAAAATAAATCTTGACATAAAGGATGATTAAGCTGAAACACACATGGAGTTCCTGTTGTCAGTTCTGATACAGGAAAACATAAAATTTGAGTAGTGCGCTAGGCACTACTAACCAGATATACACAGACTGAAGAGAACCCTTCATAACAGAAGGACACTACAATAAGGAACTGAATTAAATAATACAGAATAGGCACTAGGTCACGGTTATTCTCCCAGAGGGAAAGCGGAGAACAGATCCCCTTTACTCTCTAAACTAAGGGTACTTCTACTAAAGTGCCAGGAGAATTTGTTGTTAACCATGGTTGCTTATTACAAGTTTACGTTAAACGAATGTTATGTATTTATGTTATGCATGTTACTAAAGTCATTTTGTGTTTGCTTACATTACAAGCGGCTCTACACAATTACACAAGGTCATGAGCCTCAAGGTCAACTGGACTCCGCAGGGGGAGGGCCCTGGGACCAGGAACAACAGACAGGTGAGAACAACCTACACAGACAAAAACCACGACACACACATGGCAGAGGTCACATTTAATCTCATTTCCCATAACGTAAAGGGTTTTAATACCCCTTTCAAAAGAAGGAAGGCATTCCTCTTTTACAAAAAGTATAAACCGGCGGTGCTCTTCATACAGGAGACACATTTTGCCCAAGACAAACTACCAAAATACCTTCACAGGGAATACCCTACCTTTTACTCAGCCACACAGAAAACCAAGAGAGCAGGGGCCACAATATTAATACATAGATTGTTCCCATTTCAATTGGAACGTAAAATCGTGGATAAGGAAGGGGACTTCATTATCTTAATTGGATCGATACTAGGGGAAAAAATCACCCTAATAAGCCTCTACGCACCCACCACTGCGCCACACAAATCCCTAATCAAACTACTGAATACCTTAATCCCTCTAGACACAGGGAAGAGAATTTTGGGGGGAGACCTCAATCTCACTCTACAAGCCACACTGGACAGGTCGGGAAATAAATCAGACTTAAGATTTAGTAAGCAACTACAAAAGATTCAAATGCTAATGCAAAATAATAACATAATAGATGCATGGAGGGGACATCACCCCCTGGAAAGGGAATACACCTTCTTCTCCCTTACACATCAAACGTAAAGCCGAATAGATATGATATTTCTGGACTCTGGGTTGTTTGACCACTCTAGCAACGCACAAATAATCCCCTGTCCATGGTCCGATCACTCTGCGGTGGCCATCACTTTGAACCTGAACACAGGGTTAAAATCCAAATTTAACTGGAGACTAAATGAGTCCCTTATTGCCATTCCAGAAACAAAAATGCAAATACAATCAAAACTGACACGATACTTTGAACAAAATGAAAAACCAGAGACAGGAATAGGCTGGCTCTGGCTAGCCCATAAGGCCAATATGCGAGGATCCATGATAAGGATAGCCACCACTTACAAAAAGAAACTTAATCAAAAAGAGGCAGACTTAACTAAAAAATTACACAAACTAGAGACCTTAAACCAAATGAAGCTGACCCCTACAAGGGCAGCGGAAATAGTAAAAACAAGACAAGAATTAGATAACATTCTAACAATTAAAACAGAAAGAATAATGCGCAGATCCCAACACACATTCCTGAAGCAGGCAAACAAATGCTCCCCAATGCTCGCCAGGAAACTGAAAACAAAACGACCCAACAATCAAATATTCCCAAAAAAACAGCAGATGGCCATATAACCCAAAGCCAATCCAAAATACAAGAAACCTTTAAAAACTTATACCAGAAAATCTACACATCAGAGAAAACCTCTACAACACACCAGATTCAAAACTATCTAAGTGGCCTAGATTTACCAGAAATATCAACCACAGATCTAGAAGCCCTTAATACAGAAATTACACTAAATGAAGTCAGGGAAACAATTGAAGGAATGAAACTAGGAAAGGCGCCAGGACCAGATGGGTACCCAAATATTTATTACAAGACATTCACTTATCACCTGTCACCATACCTAGCCAAATTATTCAACGCCATACTCAAAGGGGAACAGATAGCTCACGAATTCACACAAGCAAGCCTCATTTTCTTCCCCAAGCCAGGCCGCGATCCCATAGAAGCCAAGAACTATCGAGCCATCTCCCTATTAAACGGCGACCTTAAGATACTAGCAAAAATTATGGCCTGCAGAATCTCAAAATTCATCCCAAAATTGGTACACAAAGATCAAGTTGGTTTTGTGCCGAACAGACAGGCGGGGGACAACATCAGAAGGATAATGAATGTTTTGCATATAGCCAAGGCACACAACAAATCACTCTGCACCATCGCTTTTGACCTAGAGAAAGCCTTTGATTCCCTAGAGTGGGGCTATCTGAAAGGAGTGCTACACAAAATGGGGATCAGGGGAAATTTTCTCAACGTCTTTAACACCCTATACAATAAAACCCAAAGCATTCCTGAAACTAGAAGGGGAAAACATAAATTACATTGACATAGAAAGAGGGACGAAACAGGGGTGCCCCTTGTCACCATTACTATTCGCTTTACCTTCGGATTTACCTTAAAGAGTAAAGGCTGAGAAACTGCAGAGTGCACTAATTGTGCCCAGGTGAGAGGGGTGTGGCTTGACTGTTAAACTTGTATAAAAGGTTTGTGAGCTGGTTTGGGGTCTGTTTACAAGTGGATTTACCTTAAAGAGTAAAGGCTGAGAAACTGCAGAGTGCACTAATTGTGCCCAGGTGAGAGGGGTGTGGCTTGACTGTTAAACTTGTATAAAAGGTTTGTGAGCTGGTTTGGGGTCTGTTTACAAGTGGATTTACCTTAAAAAGTAAAGGCTGAGAAACTGCAGAGTGCACTAATTGTGCCCAGGTGAGAGGGGTGTGGCTTGACTGTTAAACTTGTATAAAAGGTTTGTGAGCTGGTTTGGGGTCTGTTTACAAGTGGATTTACCTTAAAAAGTAAAGGCTAATAAACTGCAGAGTGCACTAATTGTGCCCAGGTGAGAGGGGTGTGGCTTGACTGTTAAACTTGTATAAAAGGTTTGTGAGCTGGTTTGGGGTCTGTTTACAAGTGGATTTACCTTAAAAAGTAAAGGCTAATAAACTGCAGAGTGCACTAATTGTGCCCAGGTGAGAGGGGTGTGGCTTGACTGTTAAACTTGTATAAAAGGTTTGTGAGCTGGTTTGGGGTCTGTTTACAAGTGGATTTACCTTAAAAAGTAAAGGCTAATAAACTGCAGAGTGCACTAATTGTGCCCAGGTGAGAGGGGTGTGGCTTGACTGTTAAACTTGTATAAAAGGTTTGTGAGCTGGTTTGGGGCCTGTTTACAAGTGGATTTACCTTAAAAAGTAAAGGCTAATAAACTGCAGAGTGCACTAATTGTGCCCAGGTGAGAGGGGTGTGGCTTGACTGTTAAACTTGTATAAAAGGTTTGTGAGCTGGTTTGGGGCCTGTTTACAAGTGGATTTACCTTACAAGTAAAGGCTGATAAATTGCAGAGTGCACTAATTGTGCCCAGGCGAGAAGGCAGAAGTTAATAGAAACCGGAGAAGGGGAACTTGTGAGCTTGCGAACATTTTCAGTATCAAGTGCAATTCTAGTAAAAGCCTAGGAGTTTAAATAAAAGGAGGGCCTTCAAAGAAAAGGGAGGGCAGATTTATAGTGCAAAGGAGGAAAACTTTATATAAATATATTATATTATATTCTTTATTTTTCCCACTGAAATTTCGTAGACAATAATAATAATTATGAGTCAGTCCAGTGGCAACCTTATTCAGTGTACATCCTGTCAAATGTATGCACTACTGGAACATATGATCCAGGGTCCATACCTCTGTGACAGGTGTGAGCATGTTGCCTCTTTGGAAGCTCAAATTGAAGATCTGGAGAGGAGAATTGCAGCACTTAGTGATATTGCTCCACTGGAAAGGGAATTGGTGCTCACGGAGCACAGTTTAGCTGGGCCTAGTATGGAGGGAGGAGCTGGGGCTAGGGAGGATGGCCAGGGAGGTAGCTGGGTTACAGTTACAAGGGGAAGCAGGGGGAACAGGAGGAGGCAGGCCAGTTCTGAGTTGTCAAACACCAACAGATTTGCCAGATTGAGTGAAACTGTTGGCGATGTCCATTCAGTAATGGCAATGCCAGATAGAGCTGTTCCCTCTAACAGCTGGGCGAACAGCTCTACTGGAGAAGAGGGAGGGCAGAATAGGCAGTGCAACAGACAGGTTTTGGTGGTAGGGGACTCTATTATTAGGAAGGTAGACAGGGTAATTTGTCACCCAGATCCCAGCAATCGAACAGTTTGCTGTCTCCCGGGTGCTCGGGTTCGGCATGTTGTGGATCGGGTGGATAAATTATTGGGAGGGGCTGGTAATGAACCGGCGGTCTTGGTACACATTGGTACCAATGACAAAGTTAGTGGAAGATGGAGCGTCCTAAAGAATGATTTTAGAGAATTAGGGAATAAGCTTAAAGCAAGGACCTCCAAGGTAGTATTTTCTGAGATACTACCAGTGCCACGTGCTAGCCCAGGGAGGCAGAAGGAGCTTAGGGAGGTTAATGCGTGGCTAAAAAAGTGGTGCAGTGCAGAGGGTTTTGGGTTTTTAGAGCACTGGGCTGACTTCTCACTTGGGTACAATCTCTATAGCAGGGATGGATTGCACCTTAATGATGAGGGCGCTTTTGTGCTAGGGAATAGGATGGTAGAACGGCTGGGGGAGTTTTTAAACTTGTAGGTGGGGGGGAGGGACTATATAGAAGTATTGGGGTAAATAGGGTAGAGAGGGAAAGGGATGAATTATTTACCCATGGGGGAGGAGAAGGGGGGAGGGTTACAATAGAAAGTAGGGAGATATTAATAGGGGCCTCAAATACAGTGGCAGGCACTTCACATCAGCAGAGCCATAGCAACATAAAGTGTATGATTGCAAACGCAAGAAGTTTGCCTGGGAAAATGGATGAGCTAGAAATATTAGCAGTACAAGAAAAATGGGGCTTAATAGGCATTACGGAAACATGGTGGGATGAATCTCATGACTGGACTGTTAATCTGGATGGTTATAACCTATTTAGGAAAGATAGGGGCAATGGTAAAAGAGGAGGAGGGATCTGTCTTTATGTTAAGCCTGAATTTAAGCCTATAGTTAGAGAAGATATTTATGCTGGCACTAACGGCATCATTGAATCCTTGTGGGTTGAGCTAAATAGTGGAGGAGCTAATTCTAAATGCATATTGGTGGGAGTATGCTATAAACCCCCAAATATAGCTGAAAGTGAGGAAATACAATTATTGTTACAGATTGGAAATGCAGCTAAGCATGGGCAAGTTCTAATAATGGGAGACTTTAATTACCCTGATATAAACTGGATAAACGAGACCAGCAGCTCAGCTAAGGGGAGCAGGTTCTTGAGTACACTCAGGGATCATTATCTAGCCCAGGTAATACAAGAACCTACTAGAAATGGGGCCATCTTGGATTTAGTCATCACAAGTAATATTGATATAATATCAAATGTAAAAATAGGGGAACCCTTGGGGAACAGTGATCACAACACAGTCTCATTTGAGATTGAATACAAAAAACAGAGTTGTAAGGGGCCAACAAAAACTCTAAATTTTAAAAGGGCTAACTTTAATGGGCTACGGGCAGCAATACAACATATAGACTGGGACAAAGAACTTACAGGGAAGAATACTGAAAATAAATGGACAACATTCAAATCCTTACTAAATAAACATACTCATCAGCATGTACCATGTGGAAATAAAATAAATAGGAGTAAATCACATCCCATGTGGCTTAACAATGACTTAAAGATCATGATGAGGAAAAAGAAGTATGCATTTAAATTATACAAGAAGGAGGGAACAGAGGCATCTTTATGTGACTATAAGGAAATCAACAAGGCTTGCAAAAGGGCTATTAGACTGGCTAAAATAGAAAATGAGAAGTCAGTTGCAATGGAAAGTAAGACTAACCCTAAAATATTTTATAAATATATTAATGGGAAGAAGGCCAGGAAGGAATCGATAGGACCATTACAATGTGACACAGGCCATCTGATAATTAGTGACCAGGAAAAGGCAGATGAGCTAAATAGGTTCTTTTCTTCGGTTTACACAAGGGAGGTACCAGTGGTTGGGACACTGCAACATAATGGGGCTACACTACCTTCACTAAATAATTGGTTAACGCAGGAAGAAATACAAAAGAGGTTGGAGAAAATAAATGTTAATAAAGCCCCAGGTCCTGATGGAATACATCCAAGGGTACTGAGGGAGCTGGGTTCTGTAATAGCCAAACCATTATATCTAATCTTTAAAGACTCGCTCACTACAGGGTCTCTACCAGATGACTGGAGAAAAGCAGAGGTGATACCTATATTTAAGAAGGGATCTAGAGCAAATCCGGGGAATTATAGACCAGTGAGCCTCACTTCTGTAGTTGGGAAGCTTTTAGAAGGGTTAATAAGGGACAGAATACAAGAATATGTCTATTTGAACAGGATCATAGGTAGCAGTCAACATGGATTTATGAAGGAAAGGTCGTGTCAGACCAATCTAATTAGTTTTTATGAGGAGGTTAGTAGGAACTTGGATCAGGGCAACTCAGTGGATGTAGTCTTTTTAGATTTTTCAAAGGCATTTGATACAGTGCCACATGGAAGACTAGTGAGCAAACTAAGGGATACAGGAATTGCAGTAAATATCTGCTCATGGATCGAGAGCTGGCTAAAAGACAGGAAGCAAAGGGTTGTTGTAAATGGAACATACTCCGATTGGTCTAATGTGATAAGTGGGGTTCCTCAGGGCTCAGTATTGGGTCCTCTCCTTTTTAACATATTTATTAATGACATTGAAGTAGGACTCGAATGTAGTGTCTCCATTTTTGCTGATGACACTAAGTTGTGCAAGGTAATAAAATCAGATAATGATGTACTTTCCCTACAAAAGGATTTGCATAAATTAGAGAAATGGGCGGCTAAATGGCAGATGAGATTTAATACAAATAAATGTAAGGTTATGCATTTGGGAAGGAAAAATAGCCAAGCAATCTATAATCTTAATGGAGCAAATCTAGGGGTATCAGATATTGAAAGGGATTTGGGAGTACTAGTGGACAACCACCTAGGTAACAGCGCTCAAAGCCAAGCAGCGGCTGCAAAGGCAAATAAAATATTAGCATGTATTAGGAAGGGTATAGAAGCCAGGGAAGAAGATATAATTCTGACACTATACAAATCTCTAGTACGCCCTCATTTGGAATATGGAGTACAATTTTGGGCACCACCTCACAAAAAAGACATCTTAGAGCTGGAAAAAGTACAGAGAAGGGCTACAAAACTAATAAGGGGAATGGAGGGGCTAAGTTATGAAGAAAGACTAGCAAAATTAAACTTATTTTCGCTAGAAAAAAGGCGTCTAAGAGGAGATATGATTACGTTATTTAAATACATCCAGGGTCCATATAAGGCTTTGTCAAGTGAGCTTTTTGTAGCAAGAGATTTTCAACTGACAAGAGGACATCCGTTGAGGTTAGAGGAAAAAAGATTTCACCTTAAACAAAGAAAAGGGTTCTTCACAGTTAGGGTGGTTAAACTGTGGAATTCTCTACCAAAGGAGGTGGTGACAGCGAATTCGATAGACAACTTCAAAAAGGGGTTAGATATATTTCTGAATAAAGAGGGCATTCAAGGCTATCCTAGATAACTAGCGAAGGAATATTGATCCAGGGAGAAATTTGATCGCCAGTTTCTGGGGTCAGGAAGGAATTTTGCTTTTTTTCCCCCTTATGAGACAATTGGCAAAGTTTCAATGGGGTTTTTTTTATGTTTGCCTTCCTCTGGATCAATTAACAATAATTAACAATTAACAATAATAATAAATAGTCCAAATTAAAAAGATCAATAGAGATCTAAAAAGGTTGAACTTGATGGACTAACTCTTTATTCATTCTCCAATACTATACTATTAATAATTATTTAATCAATAATTTAATTAATAACTAATCCGCATATTGCAGATCAGAGGAGATCTTAACAGGTTGAACTTGATGGACTGAAAGTCTTTTTTCAACCTTAATTATTAATTACTATGATAGAACCTCTCGCACAGAGAATCAGGGCGGATGGGGGTATCAAGGGGGTTTGGGTTGGGTACCACCAATTCAAATGCTGCATGTTTGCAGATGACATTCTATGCACTGTGACCGAGCCGGAATCCTCTATACCCCCCCTGCTGGAGACCCTGGACCAATTCGGAATGATTTCGGGATTAAAAGTTAATTATAATAAAACTGAGGCTATGGGCTCCGACATTCCGGAACAAACCTTAACCAGACTAAAAACTAAATATAACTTTACATGGTTAGACAAATTTCAAAGGCATCTAACAAGATTCATATGGGGCAACAAAAAACCTTGAATTTCAAAGAAGCTGCTATATAGCAATTATAACACCGGGGGCATAGCGTGCCCGGACCTAAAAGCGTACTATACATCAGCCCAACTAGCATTCCTTCCCCAATCACACTCCGTGGAGCACCAGCCAATCTGGGTATTTGTGGAGAACATACAAATGCACCCACATAAATGGGACAATGTGACATGGTCGCCCACCATACCACACGCATGCGAGAAACACAGCAACCCAATCATCAGACATATATTACACACCTGGTACAAAACCAGCAAGGCACACCACATAACAAGAGGCCTATCAAACTTAACACCCACTTTAACAACCCCAAAGATATGGGATACATTAGACAAGGACTCAATTAACTTGTGGTCCTTGAACAAACTAGACTCCCTAGACAAATGGATACAAAATGATAAGGTCCTTACCTTTGACCAGCTCCGACATAACCATAACATCCCATTAAGAGAACATTTCAACTTTTGTAAGATAAAACACTACATAACAACACTTATTAGGAAATGGGGAGCCCCCAGACCAAACTGGCTAAGCGTGATCTGCCAAAAAGCCCCACTCACAAAAGGCATCATAAGCACACTATATGCAGCAATTAGAGAGAAGCACAACAACAACACAGCTCCCTTTAAGTGGAAGTGGGATCAAAACATAGGAACCCCAAAAGACGATAAGGCCTGGGAGAAAACCTGCCTCACACTTGTGAAGAGCCCCCTGAGCTATTCCCTTAGGGAAACATCCATAAAATTCCTCCATAGAGCATATTATACACCTGCAAAACTACACACCATTAACACGCGAATCCACCCACAATGTTTCAGGCACTGCCAGGATAGGGGGACATTCGAACATATATGGTGGGAATGCCCCATAGCCCTAAACCTCTGGAACAAAGTGCTAAAACTAGCCTCAGAGACACTGCATACATCAATCCCTTGGTCAATTGACACATGCCTCCTAGGAGGACCTATTACACATATTTCGAAAAGCCAGAATAAATGGTTTCAGTACCTGATGCTATCAGCAAAAAGCCACATAGCTCAAAAATGGTGAACCCCAGACCTCAGGATACAAGAGGTAATACACAAATTAAATGGCATAATGTTGTTTGACAGATTCACACACACGACTAACAACACATACCCAAAATTTCTAGAAATATGGGGGGCATGGACAACCTCCACACAGACAATAGAAATAAAACAAACATAAATACAGATAGCAGACAAACTAGGAGATAAACCAATTCAAGAAAAGTGAACTGGCCCCCCCCCCAGCTGGACTCCACAGACCATCGCCAAACGGCAAGACTCAGAGGTGAGTGACCTACTTCAAACTACTGTCTAGTATATATACAAACACGGCCCCTCGACATGAAAGGACGGAAAGAAGAATCATTAGACACAAGCACACGAATGACAATGTAGTTAAAGTTGTTATATTCAGTTAATTTTATTTTGTATGTTAAAAACTGTAACAAGAGGTAGCATATCATACTAAAACCATCATAGATCTCAAAAACAGGCAAACAACCATGCTACCAGTTTAATGTTACTTAGAAAGGTTAAGAAAAAGGAAAATGTAATGGAACTGTCACTAAATGAAAATGTCACCATCATATAAGTTTACGGTTAAGCAATCTACAACATAAATTTGGCCTGCGAGCCATCGCTGAAACATTAATACTGTATAAGATTTACAACTCTGTGACAATAAAAACTATTGAAACTAAAAAAATCATGGAATGGTTAGTCTTTTGGGTTCTGACCTCCATGGACTTCCAGTTGTACAAAACTCATGTAATCTTTTGTTTTTTGTACCAACAAGGACATATCTCAGTCTGAACAAATATAATGAAACCTGTGGGTTTTTAGAAGCTCTAGAGATATGATTCCACATGATTAAACCTCTAGTCTTAACATAAATAGAGCGCTATAAAATGTATGTACCAGTGGATGAGGCTCTCATTTTTCTACTATCCCAGCTGCCACACATTACAACTTGGTGAGTTATTTTTCAATATTTACAATTAAACCATAAATGCCAGATTAATATCTAGATCTAGTGATTTTGAGTTCTTCTTGAATATGAGTCAATTTGTAGAGAGTTGCAAATTGACTTAATGTCCATCCAGAAGCATTTTCTATATTAGTAATACATGTTTTTTTAATATAAAAATACATATTATTGTATTGTTCATGAAGAACAGCAAGACTCTTGTAGATAATAAATGTTGAATTCAATTTGTTTTGTAGATATATTTGTGCACCTGGACATTTGTAGATAATGTTTCCCAATTCAAATATTCTTTGGTCATCGAGAAAGCAATAAGCCTGCAGATAATAAGCTTCCATTTTCAATATTCTTTGTAGATGAATTTTTGAACAAAATCAATGAAATTGTGGATAACAAGTTTCTGATGTAAATATTCTTTGTAATTGAGTTATTATTGGTCCTGTGCAAAAGTAAGGAATTTGTTGGTGAGCTGGTTCCAATAGAAACAATCTTCATAGATGCGTCATAGATGCTTTTTCTTTTTCAAGGATCTTGTAACACCATGGCAATCTAGAAGACTTCTATTCTTCAAGGTATGTTTCATTGTTTTATCTTCTCTACATGACGGTTTAGAACAGTTTAATTACATCAGTGGCCCTTTAATGGAGCAGGCAATTTAATTTACTCAATGTTAAATGTTTACTTAACCCACTGTAATGACAAGGAAAGAAAGCTTTAACCCATTAGTATACTCTTAGTTGGTCATACTGAACAGAAATATATCAGAATTATATATTTTTTCATGTAATCCATTAGATTATGGGGAGAAAATATCAATTTAAAAAAAGAAACACAATAATAAAAAAAAAAAAACTAAAAGTCAGCCTATTTTATCTTTGTAAAAACAAAGCATAATCAGGTATGTTGGAATTTCTTGTGTTTATCCCTATTGCTTCTATTGAAAGTATATTCACTTATCTTCTACCTTTGAATCTTCTACTTTATCAGAATAAATGGAAATCAGGTCCTCTTTTTCTGGAAGACACTTCCCTTCCTCCTAAATTTTATTAAATTTCTGATATATTTACAGTACTTTCTCTCCACTCACTTCTGTACCATAAGCTATACATATACAGATCATGGAATCTTGTATCATAAATCTTGTCTTTCAGATAATAATAATGTTTTGACTTTTTTCTCAACATTTAGACACATAAAGATATGGAAAAAGAAAACCAGACGGAGGTACTAAACTTCATACTGATAGGGATTACAGACATCTCAGATCTTCAGACTCCAATATTCCTTGTAATCCTTCTCATTTATCTCTTCACTCTTGGTGGTAACATGACCATTCTTCAACTTGTTTCCCTGGATCCTCATCTGCACACTCCCATGTACTTCTTCTTGGGGAATCTGTCGATCCTAGACATGTCCTCCACCACTGTCACTCTACATAGGATCTTCTCTTCCTACATATCAAGGGATAACACAATTTCATTCCTTGCTTGCATGACTCAGATGTATATGTTTTTATTGTTTACAGCTAATGAGTTTTTTATCCTTACAACCATGAGTTATGACCGATATGTGGCTATTTGTAAACCTTTGCATTATTCAATGATCATGAGCAATGCATTCTGTGTTGCTTTGGCCACTGTATGTTGGTCACTTAGTTTTGTATGCGGCACACCTCAACTCATCGTATTGTCCAGTTACACCTGCTATAGATCCAATGTCATCAATCACTTCTACTGTGACATTGTCCCTCTAATGAAACTCACTTGCAGTGATACAACTACACTGGAGATGTTAATTTTTATGGAAACAATGTTTTTAGGTTCCTCTTTATTTTTTCTAACTATGTGCTCTTACATTTTTATTATTACCACCATCCTGAAGATCCGTTCCAGTACCGGGAGACAGAAAGCCTTCTACACGTGTTCCTCACACCTCACTGTCGTTATACTTCTATACATAACTCTATTCTGTTTATATTTGAGACCAACCTCAATGGGAAATATTAAATTTACAAAAATATTCTCTCTATTTAACACAGTTGCTGTCCCTGTACTAAATCCTCTAATTTATAGCCTGAAAAATAATGAAGTGAAGTCAGCACTTAGCCGGCAACTCAAATATTGTAAAACCACCAGATTTAACACATAAAGATAGAGGATGGAAAAGCTCATGGCAAAGGTATTTTCCTTCTAGAAATTGATGAATAATGTATGGAGCTTACTTATAATGAGTTGAGCATGAATAGTTTGACTGTAAAGCATTCAATTTTTTAGAATAAAATGTTATTAATGTTAAATTGTGGCTTTTTTATCTGAGTGATTTTTATTATTATTATTATTATTATTATTATTATTATTATTATTATCACTATAAAAGCTTTATAGTTTATACCTGTTCTCTGTTTGATTTATCCTAATTCAATAACAACTCCACTCAATAGTGTATAAGCAAAGTCCTTCAGAAACATGAATCAAATGTTCTTTTTATTTAACCTACATTAGATATTTTAAAGAAAGAGATTAAATTTTAAAGTTTATTTTTATTTAAATTGTGCATTGGCAATTTATTTTAGGATTAAGTTTTCCACTTGTCACAAGTTTTTATTCTTAAAATATTAAGTTCTGCTGCAATAATATCTAAAAAGTGCAGACATATGATTATTAATACATAAAAAAGTTATCTTAAAAAGTTTATATTTGAATTTAATTTTAATTAATGAGATAAAAATTGAAATAGATTAGAGGAAAAGGGCACTCTTGTCTTATATTTACAAACCAAAAAAAAAAAACAATAGTTCTGACTTTTTTTAAAAAGTAATCAAAATTTTGGAGATTTTCTACATTTTAGAATGAACTTTTTGATTTTTAAAAAACACTAAAAAAATATGTTGAAGGACTCCAATGATTACAAATTTTACATGCTGGACATTCTTCTTTTTTGACTTCACACATAGGATTTTTTTTGTACAGTAATGTACCCTTTGCTATTCTCTTTTTTTTTAACATACAAACAGCCAATCATAACTAATATAATAATAGCTGGTTTCTTACGTCTATTAATATAAATGAGAAAAGACATATAGATGATGGTGGGAATCCACTCTATTTTCTACCAGTGGATCCCAATGGGTGAGTCATAAATACGTTTAAATACAAAACTGGAATCTCTTTGTGTCTCAAAGTTAGACTAGTAGTGTTGGTTAGAGATGTCGAGGACAGTTCGCGGCGATTTTGGCTCTTTCGCGCTCGCAAACGGACGGCGAACACATGCACTTTTCGGTCCGCCCCCTATTCTTTATCATTGAGGAAACTTTGACCCTGCACCTCACAGTCAGCAGACACATTCCAGCCAATCAGCAGCATACACTCCCTTCCAGAGCCTTCCATCTGAAGGACAGCATACATTTTAGAATCATTCTGAAGCTGCATTCGTTGTGAGAGGACAGATAGTGTAGCTGCTGGAGATTTAATAGGGAAAGAGATAGCCAGGCTGTGTATTTAGCTTCCACTACAGACCTGAAGGACTCATCTGATATCTGCTGCAAGGACAGCTACCCAAAAAGCCCTTTTTACTGATAGAACATCATTTATTTTATTTTATAATTTTTTTCTGTGTAATCTAATTGCATATGCCTGCCTGCCAGCATGTGTGTGTGACAGGCTAACACCTAACAGCTTATATTGTGGTTATTTTCACTACTCATACCTGGTGGTGTACCATACATTGAAAACAACCATTTTTTTCCTGTAATCTAATTTCCGTTGCCTGCCTGTGAAGCGGGTGTAACCCTTACACTACCTGATCGATACAACATCATACCTGATGTTTTAAAGCATGTTATTCCAAACAATTTAGAAATGTTAGGTGATTTATGCCCTTTATGGCTCAAAAAGAGAATTAGAGGATAGAGAGAGAGACAACTATTCTCTATTTATTTTAATTATTGCTACAATCTCACTCTAGCATCTAGTTGTTTTTAATTTCCAGTTTTTAATTATTACCCTTTTAACTGTAAGCAAAACATGTGATATTAAGCATTAATTTAGATATTTCATATCTTCCATTATAATATAAATTATTAAATTTTTTAGTATTTTTAATCTAAATTTTTGTTATTCTAAAAATTTATAACACACATTTTGTTTTGTATATTTTCACAGCTCTACTACATATGTATATAGGTACCCCGTTTTCCACATCTTCTCCAACACCTGTAAGGAATTGGCAACGTTAAATTTGTCTATAGAAACTGGAATCAAATACCAAATAATTTTAAAATAAAGTTCTCAATAAGTGGTACATTTAGATGAATTTAGCACTAAAATAAATATTCCATAACAAGTTTTTTTCAGGCAAAAACATTTCTTAATCATTTTCCCATTTAATAATCCTTGTGGTCTTATAAAACATCAGTTGTAATCTTATTAAATCATGGCATTTAAAAATGATATGATATTTCTTTGCCATTTTTTTTTCAAATGGCAATAACTATTTAAAATTGTTTAAATGGTAGCCATTATCCAGAAGATTAAGTCATAGAGAGGACTAATCTTGCCAAGAAATTTCCTTTGTAATAATGAAAAGCAATTCAGGGAGCTATCTGAAAATATAAATCCCAATGGTTATAATACCATTTAATTTCCATATTTTTACATTAATCTTTTTATTATCATAGGATAAAATTTCAATTGGAGCTAGTTTAGAAGGAAATTGTGATAAACCAAGAGTTTCTCTATATTTATACCAAAGTTGTAAAAGGGATTTAAGTCCTCTTGGTAGATCTGTAATTTTTAAGTCTAACTGTGTTAACCATAGTAAGAGATGCATTGGAAAAAATGCAAATAAATCATTTTCTATTTTTATTCATTTAAAAATATGTTGAGGAAAGTTAATGTGACAACATAACTGCATCATGTTGATCTTTTATAGAGGGAGATGCTGGCCTACCCTTTTTATACCTTTTTTAACTATATCTAATTTATTTCTAGACTTTTAACCCTGATAGATAAATGTATCAATCAATATTTTACTTCTAGATCTCATTAAGTAATTTTAGAGATGATCATCATTTTGATTTCCCATCCCAAATAATTTAGCTTAATCCCAATTCATCTATAAGAGTCTAATTTGGTTAATCAACAACAAAAAGTTGGCTCAATCCAAATGTTTTAAATTAAAAATATTATTCTCAAATGTGTAATGATTTTAGTTATTTGTTTAAAGGTTCAAACCCTTCATTATAATTTCTGATTTGGACATATGTATTTTATAATATGAATGTTTACTATAATCCTTGATTTTTTATCCAAATAGAATAACACATTTATTGGGTCTATTAATGTTAAAATAACATTGTCTGCAAAAGTGAGATCTTATAGCTATGGTTGCACAGAACACCTTTAGCCATTTTTGAATATCTAATAATCTCCTCCAGAGGTTCTATAACAAAACTAAGTATCAAAGGGGAGAGAGGGCAGCCTTCATGTGTGACATTACTTATAGAACATTTCTCTGACATAAAACTAGACCCAGAAACCAAAGCTATAAGATTTCTATACAAAGTTTTTATTGCCTTTGATCCAAAGTCTCCCAATCCACATGTCTGCATTTCTAAATCTATAAAATCCCAGCTAACCCTGTCAAATACCTTTTGGTGTCTAAAGACAGAGTGATCAGATGGATGTTCCCAGGGCTGGCATAGGATAGTATATTTATAAGTCTTCTTGTACTATCAGGTGCTTGTCTACAACTTATAAAACCTGTTTGATCAAGACTTATTAATTTAAAAAAATATCAGGTTTAATCTTTTTGTTTGAGTTTAATTTTAATATCCACATTAATCAGATAAATAGGTCTAGAGTTTATATAGATAATTTACAACAATTTATATAGATATTTTAATAGCCATAAATTCCATTTCCTTTACTCTATAAATAGATTTTGCTCATTATCAAGTTATCCAGAAGACCATATAGAAAACAATGACCACAGAGATCCTTTAAAAGGGGTATGTAAGGTTTCTGGATGTCACTGGGTACACAATATCCCAGTGTCTATTTACTTGTACAATCAGTAGGATCAATATCCTGTTTTAGAATAGTTACAATTTGGGCTTCTGTTGTTTCAGTTCAAACTAAACCAGTATTTTTTATCTCGTTGAACATATCACATAATGGAGTGCATATTACTGATTTAATGATCTTATAATATGAATTCATAAATCCATTTAGTCCCATAGCTTTATTAGGGGCTGCAATAGAAGATTCTGCTTCATTCAAATTTATATTTGATTAAGCATTTCTAAGTAAGATTCAGAGAGTTTCGGCAGATTTATCTTGTCTAAAAACGTTTTAATTTCAAATATTGTGGGTTTAATACATCCATCAGTTAACTCAGAATTATTATTTACTACAAAATAATTTAAGATCTAATTTTTCAATTGTTCAGATCTTTCTAATTAACTAAATAGATTAGGTTCATTCTACATATTTTGGATTATAATTTTCATAAGTCAGACTTATCATTGCACAATTCGCCCAAGATACAGAATATTACCAATGTTGGCCTCCTTACTAATATTCAAAATTTGAACATCAACTAAAAATAGTCAATTTTGGTGTTTGTTATCAGGATTGTCATTGTTATTAGGAAAATACGTTTTCCACAATCATATAGATTGTGTTTAATTTGCTCCTTCGAGAACCTTCAGGCTTTTTGTTTACATGAGTCCTCAGGTATTGGATTGTTGAAGAGATCATATATTTACTTGAATCCAATACCATATTAAAATCTTTACATATTACAGTATAAATTCTAAAAACCTGATTCAATAGTGAACAGACAAATCTATTTTGGTTTTCATTTTGTACATAAACTTTTACTATTATATAATTATTATTTTTGATTTTACCCAACCATATATTATAGAGTATCTTTCTTGATCTAAAATAATTTTCTCTTCCTCTCAAATTGCTAATTTTCTATCAAAGAAAATTGAAACACCTCTGGATTTGGAAGTAAAAGTTGCATTTATACTTTCAGGAAACATATTCTTAAAAAAAAGAGGAATCTTCCCTTTCATACAGTGGGTTTCTTGTGAGACAATAATATCTTCTTTCTCATGGCTACCTTCCTTTTATATGGTAAATTCAAATCCTGGGGATTCTGTGAGATTATTTTAAGTTGGAGAATGGACCTAATCTGTTTAGTTAATTAGAAAGATCTGAAAAATGTAAAAATTAGATCTTAAATTATTTTATAGTAAATAATAATTCTGAGTCATCTATATGGTGTTCACATAAAGCATATATTAGAGGAATACTTATTGGACCCTATTAAATACCAAGCCCGCAGTGGATTTTGTACAGCCCGTAAGTATGAAATTTGCAGGAGTTACAGAGCGATTAAATTAGAAAAGGCTGCAATGATATGTCCGGAATCCAAATCCGTAAACCGTGCTTCGGCACGTAGCATTTCCTGGCGTGAACATGATAAATTATTGAAACCCGTAGTTATGGGTTCAGACGGAGCCAGTAGTAAAATAGAACATCATCATTGTCATGAAAATATGGAGGTTACATTTCAATCACTTACGGTTTTGACATATTGCGATCGGACCGCTTTACAGAAATAATGCAATATGAAAAAGATAATAAATATAATATTCTAGTCCATGCAAGTTCTATTGTATGTATTAACACATTGATTGCCGGGATCAATATAACACGGAAATTAAACTTAAAAAATATTATTTTCTATTGCAGATTTGCAAGCTTGAGAATGTTGTGCTATTAATTTCAATAGCTTCTATTGCTTTCCCTGTAATTAAAAATACAGTAGTGTGTTTATATTTGCATTTACAGTGCTACAGTCAGGAGTTTAACCCTCTTGCTGGTCCTTTCTAGTACCAGTAGGATTTTTGGCTACATTTGCCATTTCCAAGTGTGAAAACAATTGCGGGCTTGAGGACTTGTAGAAATTTAATAGCGATTTGTGATTGTAACATTTACAGGCTTGAAAGATCAACGGCTTAGCTGGGTCGGAGTTCCGATTTTGGCAACCGCTGTTGTTTTTCAGCCTGTAACCCGCAGATCATTTGTGGGTAGCTAAAAGAGGCCAATTTAATACAACAAAAATATTACCCAAGGCACGGGGGAACAGGCAGGACGTCTGGGAGTGAGGTGCAACGTGAATTTAAGCCGATTTCGACGACTTTCACACCACGAAAATCGGCTAAGCGAAAAAAAAATGACAGCTGAAAAAAGCAAAAATGAGGCTACATGACCCCGGACCGCGCAAAATACTGCCAAACGCCTAGCGCTTTACCATGGCGCTTTACAAGAGCAAAAACACAAGGTTAGCGGCCAAACCGCGAACAACTAAAAAACAATAAAAACACACAAAAAATAAAAAGTAATACAACAAAAACATCACCCATAGCATGGGGGATCAGCCAGGATGTCTGGGAGTGAGGTGCAACGTGATTTAAATGCGATTTGGACAAATTTCACCACACGAAAGTCACTTAAGCGAGAAAAAAAATGGCAGCCGAATTTTTTTTAAACAAGGCTACAAGCCAACGGACCACGCAAAACATTGCCAAATGCGTAGTACTTTCACACAGAAATGAACAAAATACAAAATACACTATTACAAAATACGGAAAATACATGCGAGACTCGTAACACATTAATAACATTACAAATCTACAATGGCGATTTACACAACTACACCAACGGATTTCCCTCGCGCACACAAACAATTTCAAATGCACAGTTGGGACATTCCTTACACTTTATCATCAGAGCAACAACACTCATTGTATGGTGCCGGAAAATATAAACAGATTGTTAGCTCTTCAGACTATTAATTGCTGAATATATTAATAACAAATAGGTAAAGTATATTAATTTATTCAAGAAATAATTAATTCATTATTGATTAAGTAAATATAGATGAATATATATCTCTCTTTATAATGAGTGTTCAAAGGAGCAAAAATAGACAAGACAAGAGGCTCGCAATGAGCGCCGAAGGTTCTCACAGTACAAAAAGGTTTACATTGTGTGGCAAACAGCATTCCCATGGCTTCAAATGTTATTGCCCTGTCATTTTTGACGGGCAAGTCGCTAGTATATATATATTATTTACCTGCATATATATATACATATTTTATTCCACTGGATTGCATATCCACAAGTTGGTACATTGATTAAGATATTTTTAATATTTTCAATATTGTCAATCGAACAAAACATGAATCGGACATATTTATTTGTATAACGAATCAGTAGCATACACTGTACAAAACATACGATCACATTGAAAAGAACAGCACCACATTGTTTGAGTACCAATAGCTACAAGCAATACCAAAGGAACTGACATGCCTACATCCAAATGGGCCAATGGGAGGCGAAACTCTGCAATCGCCATTACAACAAGCTGGAGCCAGCCGGCAGTGCTCCTAAGAGCACCTTATTGTACAAGAATACTTCTGCACAACAGAGGTCTGTATTAATGTAAGGGCTCTTGTCACAGCCAATTACTATGTTTCACAAAAGGCTATGATTACTGTGACTGTAAACATACTGTTACCACCAAGCCGCCTCACATAACATTGATGCCCCCCATCGTTTTCATCAATTGTTAAATGAACTGCAGTCACCAGTAAGTCTGCTGGCATGTGACTTAAACAGCCTCCCAGAGAAGGGTTGACCCTTCTTTGATGTCATACTAGCCCCCACATCTACAGATCTCTCCTGATTGGTCTATTATAATCCAGTCAGCCCACATGTATATTTAATTGGGTTTTTTGCAGATAGGCAGAGAATTCAAAACTGGTGTACTCCTCAGATCATAGTTTTATAGTTACATAGTAATTGAGGTTCAAAAAGCAGTATTTTACTTCATCAATTTCGACATTTTTAGATCTCCTCTGATCTGTAATTGTTCTTATTGTTTTTCTTTCTCATATATACTGGTGTGTTCCTTCAATAAATCAGTCTCAGTTCTATTGTACATAATCATTGTGTATTGTCATTCTTGAGAAAGGGCTTATGAGCTAAATCACTTGTTGGTATTCTGATGCCTCTCCTGGGTCATGCCTTAACAGGACCTATATCTGCTCCTTCTGTTGCTAGGTTCCTGCTGTATCCTGATGCTGGTATCCTTCTTGGTCCTATTCTAAATGGACCTACACCTGTTACTTATCCTGTGCTTCTGGTATCCTGAACCGCTTCCTGACCTGGAGAAGCCTGCTGGACACTGAGACTTGCAAACCCTTATGGTCCAGAGCAGTGGCGGAGCTAGTGTATAGGGGGCCCCTGTGCAAAAAAATATATATATATTTTTGAACTTCCCAGACCCCCTCCAACCTCAACGCAGTACATATATAAAATATATATTAAATATATATAAAAAATAAATATATAAATATGTGGGTCTGTGTCTCTCTCTCTCTCTCTCTATATATATATATATATGTGTGTGTGTGTGTGTGTGTATATATATATATATATATATATATATATATATAAAGTATGCATTTACATATACATCTATATATATCATAGTACCATAAACATTTTCTTACTTGCTCGGTGCTGCACTCCCCTTCCTGTGGTAAGAAGGGTCCACTACAGGCTAGAGGGCTGAGGGGACCACAGAGGTCTGAGGGGGCCGCAGGGGACAGCAAGGACAGATAGGGCCACAAGGGGCCAAGGGAGGCCACAGGTCACTACAGGGGCCACCGGGGGCTGAGGGATGCCACAGAGGTCCGGAAGGGGCCCCCGGTGGCTGAGGTAGGCTGCATAGGTCTGCAAAGGGCCACAGGGGGCTGATGGAGGCCATAGAGGTCTATGAAGGGCAACAGGGGGCTGAAGGAGGCTGCAGAGGTCCATGAAGGGCAACAAGGGGACTGAAGGAGGCTGCAGAGGTCCGCAAGGAGCCACAAGTGGAGGTCGTAAGGGGCAGTGGGGACCACAGAACCTTTGGGGGGCACAGTGGGGGGGGGCACAGTGGGCCATAAGAGGCTGCAGGGGACCCACGTGAGGTCCGCAGGGACATTAGGGTCACAGGGTCTGCAGGGAGTACACGAGGCCCCTGGGGCCTGTGGGGGGCTACAGTGAGCCATAAGGGGCTACAGGGGACCCACAGGAGGTCTGAAGGGTCCATATGTCCCTGGGCTGGGCAAAAGGCACAGGAGGTCTGCAGGGGCTCTAGGGACCAAAGCTACCCTAGGGGGCACGGTGGACCACCAGGGGCCACATGGGACCCATGGGGGGCCAAGTAAGATCCTCAGGGGCCACAGGTGATCCACGGGGGGGAAAGAAGAACCGCAAGGGCCACGGGAGGGCCGTGGGGTCCACAGGGGGGCGGCAAAGGCCACACGGGACCTGCAGTGGATCCGAGGGGGCCCCTCAGAGTTCAGGGGCCTTGGGGCCTTGCACCGGCTGCACTGGCAGTAGCTCTGCCTCTGGTCCAGAGGGGTATTCTGTAAGCGGAAGGCAGGAAGGTTTAGGATGCACCTGGTCCCCTCACCCCATGGGCCGTGAAAGTTAGGGTTAGATTTATGGTTTTGGGTTAGGGGTTCGGAGTAAGGGTTAATGATTATGGTTAGGATTAGGGTTAGATTTAGGAATAAGGTTTAGGTTAAAGGTGGCTGCATTGCACAAGTTACTCACATCTAACAACTATTATAGGTGATAACTGGGTGATAAGCAATGTGTTGCCCTCAGAGGCAAAGCTCCCAACTTGTGTCAGGTTCTCCTAGCCTTACACTTAACTTTGACCTTTGCTAAGAGATTTTGATCAGTTTATGATAAATATGACTGTTTGGCATTTCCATAATTTACAATTTCTTATGGGACCCCTATCAGACTTAGGGAAACTAAGCTCCAATGGTAATTTGCATAAGCAAAAAAAGAGTCAAAGTCGCTCAATGTGAGAACATTTAAGACATAAGTAGGTTTATTCTTTATGCATAGTAACCTACTAAGAGAGCAGCCTCTTTTAGCTCATTTGTGCCTTTCAAAAAAAGAAATATCCTGTAATGTATCAGTTTGGTCTCACTCAAAAGAATAATCCAGACCAAAATATCATTCAATTCTATACTGAACCGGAGAAACAGCAAACCCCAGACATACATTTCGGTCTTCACTTGGCCTCATCAGTGGGGTGTAGCTGAACTTTCTAAAGCACAGTGAGAAAGTGTTCCCTATCTGGAATCCCCTTTTACCCTACTAAGCCCCAAGGGTCATTTGCATTAGCAAAAGCAGGTCAGAGGCTTACAATCTGAGTAGGTCTATGGGAATAGCCTCTTTTAGGGTGAAAAGCAATGAAAAGTAATGTGTACATATTATATGCATTGGATTTCATTTTTAAAGAATGATATCAAATGTTATTAATTATTTGAAATCAGGTGGTATGTTTAAAAGACTTTACAGAACCCATTACGCACTTATTTTTTATTTATAAACTTAAAAGAATATAGAAAAATTACAGTAATATATTGTGCTACCACTCTTATTTTATGAACTTTGCATAAATAAAATTGGAAAAAAAAGAATAGCCTTAAGATGTAAATAAAATGCTAAATACATTTATATGTAATACATTTATAAAATAAATAATAAAATGTGTTCATAAATTTAAACAAAAATAGTATTATGAAGGTGGTAAAGAACTTAAAACAAGTGCAAAGAGAATATTAATTGCGGGGAGGGAAATTAATAAAAATGAAGATAACATTTTGTTTTTCTGTTGATTACTACTTTTGCGAATTTACTATAAATTAAATGTAACATCCTTTTGGGATTTTCAATGTAAATTATTAATTAGGAATCATTAAAAAATTAGCTCTCATAATACTTGCTTTTATATAGTATTATGATGTTTACAAAATGTTAAAAATAAATAATAAATATTTGATTAAAAATTCCAAAAATGAAAATGTACTTTTCATGCTTACATTTTTTTCAAAGATATAGCAGTGACTAAAATAAAAATAGGCATATTTGTCAGAATTTTTTTTTAAATATAAAGTTTATAGTTCAGTTTAATATTATTGTACTTGTACAATGCAAGAAGTAGTTGTTGAATATATTTCTAATATCCTGAAATGTAAAAAAAAAAAATATTTTATCATGAAAGGTTTTAACAAAAAAAAAGGGAAAAAAATGCTCTACTGAAAAGCACAACTCTGGACTTGCTTAAAGTCTCTTTGGATGATGGTACAGTGGATTCCAAATTCTTTTTGCCTTAAGGAACCATAGAATATAATTTTACAATTCTCAATTTCTTTTTCCCCGTAAATAATTCTGAAACTTATCCAAAGCTTCTCTAAAAAAATAAACCTACAATTTGACTTGCTAAATTCAAAATATACATTTTGTGTGAAAAAACATAATTTTAATCCAATAAAGTTTAGGGGATTACATGTATTTGGATTATCAAATACACATATACAGTGCCTTGAAAAAGTATTCACCCCTGGTGGCATTTTTTGTGTTTTGTTGCCTCACAACCTGGAATTAACATGGATTGTTTGAGGATTTGCATCATTTAATTTACAGAACATGCCCACACCTTTGATGATATTTTTTTTTATTATTGTGAAGCAAACAACAAATAGGCAAAATAACAGACAATGTGCATAACTATTCACCCCCCTAAAGTCAATACTTTGTAGCTCTATGATCTTGCCACATCTTACCATTGTGATTTTTGCCCATTCCTCCTTGCATAACTGCTCCAGCTCCTTCAAGTTGGATGGATGGGCTTGTGAACAGCAATCTTTAGGTCTGACCACAGATTTTCTATTGGATTGAGGTCTGGGCTTTGATTAGGCCATTCCAACACATTTACATGTTTCCCCTTAAACCACTCAAGTGTTGCTTTAGCAGTGTGTTTGGGGTCATTGTCCTGCTGGAAGGTGAACCTCCATCCTAGCCTCAAATCCCACACAGATTGGTACAGATTTTGCTCAAGAATATACCTGTATTTAGCACCATCCATCTTTCCCTCAACTCTGACCAGTGTCCCAGTCCTGGCAGTTGAAAAATATCCCCACAGCATGATGCTGCCACCACCATGTTTCACTGTGGGGATGGTGTTCTTTGAGTGATGTGGTGTGTTGGGTATGCACCAGACATAGCATTTTCTTTGATGGCCGAGAAGTTCAATTTTAGTCAGACCAGAACACCTTCCTCCATACATTTTGGGAGTCTCCCACATGCCTTTTTGCAAACCCAAAACGTGCCATTTTGTTTTTTGCTGAAAGTAATGACTTTCTTCTGGCCACTCTGCCATAAAGCCCAACTCTATGGACCGTACGGCTTATTGTCGTCCTATGTACAGATACTCCAGTCTCTGCTGTGGAACTCTGCAGCTACTCCAGGGTTACCGTAGGTCTCTGTGCTGCCTCTCTGATTAATGCCCTCCTTGTCCGTGAGCTTTGGTGGGCGTCCGTGTCTTGGAAGGTTTGCTGTTGTGCCATGTTCTTTCCATTTGGTTATGATAGATTTGATGGTGCTCCTGGGGGTCATCAAAGATTTAGATATTTCTTTATAACCTAACCCTGACTTGTACTTCTCAACAACATTGTCCCTTACTTGTTTGGAGAGTTCCTTGGTCTTCATGGCAGTGTTTGGTTAGTGGTGCCTCTTGCTTAGGTGTTGCAGCCTCAGGGGCCTTTCAAAAAAGGTGTGTATGCAATGACAGATCATGTAACAATTAGATTGCACACAGGTGGATATCATTTCACTAATTATGTGACTTCTTGAGGTAATTGGTTGCACCAGAGCTTTTTATGGGCTTCATAACAAAGGTAGTGAATACATACGCACATGCCAATTTTCTGTTTTCTATTTCTAAAAAATAGTTTTATGTATATATTTTTCTCATTTGATTTCACCAACTTAGACTATTGTGTTCTGATCCATCACATGAAATTCAGATTAACAAAACATTGAACTTAAGGCTGTAATGTAACAAAATAGGTAAAAAGTCAAGGGGGGTGAATACTTTTGCAAGGCACTATATTATACCGATATAAAAAAATCCATTGCTTTATGTCTTTTTATGGGATTTTCAAATAAAGGCATTTTTCAAATTATTAATTTTTTATTCTTAAATAATTGCACATTTTTAAAGAAAGGCACCTTCTGAAGGTTTAAAAAAATCGACCATTTTTTTGTTTTTCTCTTTGTTGTCAAAACATTGTTTTTAACATATCTTACATTATGTACTTATTTTGTTTTTCTTATTAGGGTATTAGGGGGCTTTTATGCATTAACAATCTTAATCATATACTTAATCAATATAGCGTCATTTGTATTTTTCCACTGTTATTAAGTACGTGACAAACTGAAGAATGTTTTGTAATACATTCCAGTAATTTGCTACTTCCTCATTATATGTCTGTACAGGAACTAAATATTTTAACCACATATAAAGTATAATGAAAAACAGTTGTCATAGGCCAAAATATTTCGCAATATCTATCTTTTGTATATGTCAAATTACTATGTCAAATTGCTATAATAAACTCTGTCACGTCAATAAAGATAAGCCAAAGTTGATAATACTAGCTTGTCTGTGTTATTATTGACTATTGACTTCCAAACCAAAGGAGAGACAGAGAGGAAGGTGGATAAGGGTTGATGACCCCGGGGTCCTGGGCTTTTCCTAGCAGTGGAGAAAATCCTGCTATCTAATAATTTGGGGGGCTACATCCCAGGATATTCTTCAGAACACGGTGAGTAAACCTAACAAATTTATTTTGTTCCCTTTTTTTATACTCACCCTCTTCTACATAAATATCTAGCATAAATTATTGAATTAAAGGAAAACACTTTTGTCAAAGGTTTTGAGTCCTGGTGACTAACTTTGTTTGTGTAAGGGTATAAAGTCCCTTTTTGTGATTTGTCACCTTCCTGTACTCTCTCTTCTAGGCTAAAAACAATTATTTTATATATATATATATATATATATATATATATATATATATATATATATACACCGTATTTATCGGCGTATAACACACACTTTTTCTCCTTGAAAATAGGGACCAAATGATAGGTGCGTGTTATACACCGATATTCCCTCCACCCTCCTCATCCTCAACCTCCCTCCTCATACTAAACCCCCCTCCACATTCTAACCCCCCCTCCTCATTCTAAACCCCCCTCCTCAACCTAAACCCCCCTAAATACCTCCCCCTCACTTACCTGCATCTGCTCCGGCCTCCGCTCCGTTCCTTGACCCGGCGCGCATGTGACGTCACCGGGTGCTGGCATGAGGAGGGGGGGTTAGAATGCAGAGGTGGGTTTAGAATGAAGAGGGAGGTTGAGGAGGGGGGTTGAGGTTGAGGATAGGGGGTTTGGGGTTGAGGAGGCAGGTTAAGGAGGGGGGTTTGAGGAGGGAGGTTGAGGAGGGGGTTGAGGATAGGGGGGTTGAGGAAGGAGGATGAGGATGGGGGTTGAGGAGGGGGGTTGAGGGGTTTTGAGGATGGGGGGTTGAGGAGGGGGTTTGAGGAGGGAGGTTGAGGAAGGAGGATGAGGGGGTTGAGGGGGTTTGAGGATGGGGGGTTGAGGAGGGGGTTTGAGGAGGGAGGTTGAGGAGGGGATTGAGGATGGGGGGTTGAGGAGGGAGGATGAGGAGGGAGGTTGAGGAGGGGGTTGAGGATGAGGAGGGAGGTTGAGGATGAGGAGGGAGGTTAAGGATGAGGGGGTTGAGGATGAGGAGGGAGGTTGAGGATGAGGAGGGAGGTTGAGGATGAGGGGGTTGAGGATGAGGAGGGAGGTTGAGGATGAGGAGGAAGGTTGAGGATGAGGAGGGGGGTTGATGATGAGGAGGGAGGTTGAGGAGGGGGGTTGAGGTTGAAGAGGGGGGTTGAGGATGGGGGGGTTGAGGAAAGAGGTTGAGGATGGGGGGTTGAGGAGGGCGGTTGAGTGGGTTTGAGGATGGGGGGTTGAGGAGGGGGTTTGAGGAGGGAGGTTGAGGAGGGGGGTTGAGGATGAGGAGGGAGGTTGAGGAGGGGGGTTGAGGATGAGGAGGGAGGTTGAGGAGGGGGGTTGAGGTTGAGGAGGGGGGTTGAGGAAGGAGGATGAGGATGGGGGGGTGGAGGAGGGGGATGGAGGAGGGGGTTGAGGATGGGGGGTTTGAGGAAGGGGTTGAGGATGGAGGATGAGGAGGGAGGTTGAGGTTGAGGATTTTGCTTCAAAGTTCTTTATTTGAATTTTTTTTTCCCCCTGAAATTTCCTTCTTAAAATGAGGTGCGTGTTATACGCCGGTGCGTGTTATATGCCGATAAATATGGTATATATATATATATATATATATATATATATTGCATTAATACTGTATTTTGTCCTTCTACATTGGCTGCATTTCTAGACAAAAGCTATATGTATTTGTGTGTCTGTTTTGCCTTGGAAGTATTTTTATGTGTTATGAAATTATGTCAAAAAGATGTCATTGATGATTTGAGAAACTCATTTTATGTCATATACTTTTGCAGGGTTCTTCGCAGTAAAATGTTTATTTTTGTTTCTCTTCAATTCCTTCAATTATATTTTAAAGGTTAAAAAAATATTACATTTTGCAGATATCTTTAATAAGTGATTTGTGAAGAACTATGCACATACATATTATTTTTGTGAGCTCACAACAATCTGGTAATATGTTTTGTGATGTTTTCTATAAGAACTTCTAACACTTATGCACCTTGTTCTATCCACTTGCTAGGATCTAGTACGTACTAACATCTGATAAAGAAGAGTGACTAGGGAAAGAGGAAGTTAATCTACATAATATCTTGTTTGTTAGTAATATCAGTGCAAAATTGTATTCTAAGAAGGGTTTGTGTAGGGGTTTTTGATAATTGTTGTATCTTTGTTCCAGCTGAAGTTAATCATCATGATAATCTTGCTACTGACTATTGATCACATCCATCATCCCAATACATATTAGGAACAAGAAAATAGGCAAAAAGCTAAATTGGTTCTATTGTCTAAGTATTAGTAATTAAATGGTTGGGTGCTGTTTGGTAAACATTATGTGAGGCTATTTTATTTGCATTTACCATTGTTGTTTTTTTGTATACATAACTGACTAGTTGCACTTACATTGATAACTATTGCACTACAATCTGGACCAACATTGATAACATGTGTAACATTTAACGGCATTTATAAATGTTTTCATCCATCTCTATTGAACTCTTTTATGGTTGTATGAACTTGATCAAACAGATAATCCCTTTTTTTTCATTTGGACTTGTTTTTCTGTTTGCTTATGCTTTTTAATCACCAATTGTAAGGCTCTCATCCAAAGTGCTTTAAACACCTGGACTGTGAACTTTGCACAAAATACTCCATTTCTGAAAACTTTCCAGCTTTGCTGCAGGAAAATCACATGGAACATAGAGCATATTGGATTATCAGCTCTGTGGCTCTACTTGCACAATAATCTGTTGCCATATTCTGTTTCCCAGTGAGCTATCTCCTTTTGGGACTCAAGTCTCTTTTGATGACACCTTGCCTTTCTCATTATGACTTGAATGAATTGTTTATGTTCTAATCGCAGGGAGGGATAATGTGTAGGGAAAATATATGCCATTTTTGTATATTGTATACCATTTTGTGTTATGTGTACTGTCAGCATTGTGATTTTCCACCTTGTCATCCTAATACATACCTATTGTTTTGGCCTGTTAGCATTATGTTGCAAAAACCAGAACATGCCAATGCTTACATAATATACTGAGTAACAATACAATACTTCCTTAAACCCCATGTGTAATCTTGCGGAAACATATGGTCTTAGACTAACTGTTATTGGTCTCTAATGTTGTGTCATAACCTTCTCCGTGGCCTGAGATCAGGGGATTTTATGCATAAAAGCTTTTTAATTATATACTTAATAATATATATATAAATATAAATATATATATATATATATATATATATATATATATATATATATATATATACAGTGGATATAAAAAGTCTACACACCCCTGTTAAAATGTCAGGTTGCTGTGCTGTAAAAAAATTAGACAAAGATAAATCATTTCAGAACTTGTTCCACCTTTAATGTGACCTATAAACTGTACAACTCAATTGAAAAAAAAACTGAAATCTTTTAGGTAGAGGGAAGAAAAAATATAAAAATAAAATAATATGGTTGCATAAGTATGCACACCGTTAAACTAATACTTTGTTGAAGCACCTTTTGATTTTATCACAGCACTCAGTCTTTTTGGGTATGAGTCTATCAGCATGGCACATTTTGACTTGGCAAGATTTGCCCACTCTTCTTTGGAAAAACACTCCAAATCTGTCAGATTGCGAGAGCATCTCCTGTGCACAGTCCTCTTCAGATCACCAGATCACCCCACAGATTTTCAATCGGATTCAGGTCTGGGCTCTGGCTGGGCCATTCCAAAACTTTAATCTTCTTCTGGTGAAGCCATTCCTTTGTTGATTTGGATGTATGCTTTGGGTCGTTGTCATGCTGAAAGATGAAGTTCCTCTTCATGTTCAGCTTTCTAGCAGAAGCCTGAAGGTTTTGTGCCAATATTGACTGGTATTTGGAACTGTTCATAATTCCCTCTATCTTAAAAAAGGCCCCAGTTCCAGCTGAAGAAAAACAGCCCCAAAGCATGATGCTGCCACCACCATGCTTCACTGTGGGTATGGTGTTCTTTCGGTGATGTGCGCCAAACACATCTTTTGGAATTACGTCCAAAAAATTCAACCTTGGTTTCATCAGACCATAACACCTTTTCCCACATGCTTTTGGGAGACTTCGGATGTGTTTTTGCAAAATGTAGCCTGGCTTGGATGTTTTTCTTCGTAAGAAAAGGCTTTCGGTTGCCACTCTACCCCATAGCCCAGACATATGAAGATACAGGAGATTGTTGTCACATGTACCACACAGCCAGTACTTGCCAGATATTCCTGCAGCTCCTTTAATGTTGCTGTAGGCCTCTTGGTAGCCTTCCAGACCAGTTTTCTTCTAGTCTTTTCATCAATTTTGGAGGGAGCTCCAGTCCTTGTTAATGTCACTGTTGTGCCATATTTTCTCCACTTGATGATGACTGTCTTCACTGTGTTCCATGGTATATCTAATACCTTGGAAATTCTTTTGTACCCTTCTCCTGACTGATACCTTTTAACAATGAGATCCCTCTGATGCTTTGGAAGCTCTCTGTGGACCATGGCTTTTGCTGTGGGATGCGACTAAGAAAATTTCAGGAAAGACCAACTTGAGCAGCTGAATTTTATTTGGGGTTAATCAGAAGCACTTTAAATTCAATTGAGTTGTACAGTTTATAGGTCACATTAAAGGTGGAAAAAGTTCTGAAATGATTTATCTTTTTTTACAGCACAGGAACCTGTCATTTTAACAGGGGTGTGTAGACTTTTTATATCCACTGTTTATATATATATATATATATATATATATATATATATATATATATATATATATATATATATATTGACTTCCTCTTTTGTGATTATTTCCCACTGAGGGCTTATAAGTAGGAATGTTTACAGGAAATTATGTGCAATATTCTGATAAAAAGATGCTACTTCATTTCAAATCTACAATGGAAAATGTGTGTGTTGTATGTGTTTGTATGTGAAACCACAAGAAGATGTGACAAGGACCTTTCACATATAATTAATTTGCTATATAATGTCTGTCAGATTCAGTAAACTTTGAGCCAATGGTTGATAATACAACTCTTCTGTCATTATTAAAATATTGACTCCAAGGTGCCTGAAGCTGAAAGAAGGGAGAGACACAGAGAAAGGTAAATAAGAGTTTATGATGCCGGGATCCAGTGCTCTCCTAGCAGTTACGAAATTCTTCTATCTAACATGCATGCTACTTCATCAGAGAATACAACACAGTCAACACATGGGCAAGTGAAACGCAAATTTATAATCTCCCTCTGTAAATCATCTGTCAATCATCTGCAGCTAGACCGCATTCAATTGGCTGAGAGGCCTGTGCTGCACTACGTTATACCGTGATTGGATAGTAACGGGAGATTGCATCTCGGCCAGTCCCTTAACATCTTGCGTGCAGGGAAAGTGTTTACGGGCTTGCGTCTACGGCCCATTGGTCGTTGCATGGTTGAATGTAATAGCTCTGTAACTCAGCAGAATTTCAAGCCTGCAGGCTTTGCGAGTATACTGTTGCTGCTACGGCTTGGAATTTAATTTGGCCCTTGGCCTGGCCAAGTCTTGGATGGATAAAACATGTTTACCAACTTAGAGGTTTATTTTATTTTAACAGGAAAATGTTTTAACTCTTCATATGGTAAGAAGGTATACTATTAGTGTATGTGTATGTTTACAGTGGTAACAGCAATACAAAGGACAACCATATAATTTAAATAATACTGTATATAGGCAAAAACCTCTTTCTTTACCCAACAGAATGCATGACAGGCCCTACCTCATCATTCCCTCAATTAGCCAATAGCACCCTGTCTTCACCCTTCCACTATACATTATAAACTCCTTTTACTGTGTAACTGAGGATGAACTCGCTAGCCTTCTATCAACCTCTCGTCTTACTACTTGTCCACATGATCCTACTCCATCACAGTTGATCCCTTCTCTCTCTGTCACACTTATCTTAGCTCACACATCTCTTCAACCTTTCCCTTAACACTGGCAAGAATCCCCCTTCTAACCCAGCTTCTCCATCTAAATATCTCCTTATCTCTCTACTTCACCTGGTTTCTAAACTGCATGTTGTCTACATTCTCCTTACTCATTTTATTTCATCCAATTACCTCCTTGACCTCTTCCAATCTGGCTTTAGTTCCCAACACTCCACAGAGACAGCTCTCACAAAAGTCATTAAAGACTTACTCGCCGCCAAGTCAAAGGGTCATTTCTCCATTCTAATTTTACTGGATCTCTCTTCTGCTTTTGACACAGTTGATCACCACCTCCTCCTCATCCAAATTCTACTCTCTTGGCTTCCGTGACACTGCTCCCTCATGGTTCAAATCTTATCAAAAAAATAAAACAGTTAGTGTATCCTTCTCTGGCGCCTCTTCTTTGCCTCGCTTTCTGACCATTGGTGTATCTCAAGGTTCAGTCCTAGGCCCTCGCCTTTTCTCTATCTATACATCCTCCCTTGATACCCTAATAAAATCTTTTGGATTTGAAGACAACACTATGAAGACAACGCTCAAATCTACCTCTCGGCGCCAGAACTTCCCCCCTCTCTTGTAGCTCAATTTGCCAACTGCCTCTCTAGCATATGCTCCTGGATGCCTGCCTGACAACTCAAACTCAAGGTCCTACTCTTCCCACCCTCTTCCACAGCCTCTACTCGTCACTTTTCACTCAGTGTTGAAAATGCCATCATCACTACTACTTCCCAGGCCCGTCGTTACCTAACAAACATCAATTAAATCCTTCACTATCTGACACAAGACACAGCTAAAAACCTAATTCACTCTCTCATTATATCTCACCTTGACTACTGCTACTTGCTGCTTGCTGGCCTCCCCATCACCTGTCTGCCCTCACTCCAATCCATATTGAATGCATCCACTAGACTCATCTTCCACACTCAATCTCTGCAGCACCTACATGTCAGTCACTACACTGGCTTCCTGCAGCCTCCAGAATAAAATTTCAAATCATGACGCTACCATACAAATCTCTCAACAACAGTCCACCCCCTTATATCTCTGCCCTCATCTCAAAATACTCTTCCAAACACCCTCTTCACTCTGCTAGTGACCTTATCCTATCCTCCACTCATCACCTTTGCTCACTCCCACCTTAAGGACTTCAAGTGCGTTGGAACTCCTTATCTCGCTCCACTATCCTTGTGCCTCAAATTCCTCAAAACCTCACTAAAAATTTGTTTAAAGAAGCTCAGCACCTCCAGCCTTAATATGCACAGCGCATCTTTTACTGCTTTACCTCACCCATACCCTTTAGACTGTAACTTTGCGAGTTTTAAATCTTTTTGGTGCTTTACAGAAAGCTCTATATATTTGTTTGATTTTAAGCTCAATAACAGGGTCCTCCATTATTTTGCAATTTGTTAAAACAATTTGAATGTACTTAACGTCTGTACAGCACTGCGGAATTTGTCTGCTTTTTACAACTAAAGGATAATAATAATATAATTAATAATAATAATAATAATAATAATGTGTAAAAGTAAATCCTGTTGATCAGCCAATGCTGAAATTCCTTTAATATTAATATTTAATATTATTAAGTATTGATTAGATATTCAGAGATAACATATTTAATATCATTCTTCTTGAATGTTCATCTTGGCAGTGGGACTCATTAAGGATTTGTTCATAATTCTTTCAGAATATTATGAAAACTTTGAGGATTTCAGTATCATTGTGGATACTCGTATTTAGTAGTAGGTTAATAAGGTCTCTGGGTCTTCAGTAACTCTTTGGACATACCTTGAAGATTATTAAACCACTGCCCTGAACATGAAATACAGAAACAAGGGAAAGATACACAAGGTGAGTGAGAACAATCCATACACCACCATCTTCTTACACCACCAATATTCTCCCTTCATAATATTGTAACTGCTATCTGCCTTCCTGGGAGTTTTGTCTAATATACACAAACACTTGTTGTAGACATGGATATGTTTATATATAAATATATGACTAAAGTAAAGACAGCAAAAGAGAGGAGGCGGATATAATCTGACAGAGTAAAGGGGCTGTGATGGGAACAATGGGGGAAGTAATGGCATAAGAGGATCCAATGTAATATAAGGCCGATGTAGATTAGGCAGTTGGTGATGTAGAGATCCGAGAAGGATAATATAAGATAATAGAGCAGTGTTTGGTTTATGCCCGGTGGCAAGTAGATACTACCTTAATAAAGTATCCAAAATGTGCCAGGGAACTTCTAATATACCATCAACTTTTAAACCTCTATTTTAATGTATTTTCAAGTCTTTTTTTAAAAAAAACATGATTTTTGTCACAATGACATTTTCAGACTGTGGAGCAGCCATTTATTTTTCAGCAGGTAAGTGTGGGCATTAATGTTGCATTATAAAGGATTTTCGAATGTACAAATGAAGGTTACTCTCCATTTTTCTTACTAGGTTAAGTACATGGTTGAATATCAGAGCTATATTTATCTCATCATTAGCAGGCACACAAAATATTATAGAATTTACAGAAATGTCTTAAAAGTTAAATTCTGTAAATATAGGGATATCTTCACATAGCCTATATAGTGTTCCAACAATGTGTAATATGCTGACCTCTATTGTAGGATAACAACTCAACAACATATATTAAAAATAAATAATTTAAGAGAAGTCTCCTCATAAAATACGTTTTATAGTTTGTATTATTTTGTGTCATTGCTGGCCCAGTGTTGGTGAATGGGCATTGTATCACTGATCTGTTATTATCCTGGTATTTTACTATATGGTCTTTTGAACAACTAAGCTTGATAATTGGCAAGTCATTGTACTTATTATGGCTACAACTGGACTCAGTCGACTACAGAACAAGCCAACATGACCTCTAAATACTGTGACCTAGTGCTGTTCTGAGGCTTATCCAACTGAGCACTAGGCTGTTATATAGGGGCTGATCACACATATCAGTTTTTCTCTCCTGGATCTACCCAAGGCCACCAGAGCTGACCCGAGTACTCAAGTGTTTTGGTGTGTGCTGTAACTCCACATTCCTGTTTGTTTTTGGATTATGTCTTCTCACCTTGGCTCTGATCTTGGCTTTGGCTCTCCTGACACTCATCTCCTTTATATTGTTTCCTGGACCTGCTCTCCTGTTTTGAGCCAGCCTTGACTATTCGACCATTGGATATTCTTGTGCCTCAGGCCCAATGGTAAAACATAAAGAAAAAAACATCCAATGTGATTTCTAAGCCTTTATATCATTGTCATGAATTTACATATAATCAATTGTTTTGTTGAATATTAGTTAAAATTTCCCATAATGTTGTAAGCTTGTCTCAAGGAATTTAGTTAATTGTGATATATTTTTTTTATTTAAAAAGCAACTTCCCTCAGGTAAATGAGTCAGACATCAAGAGGTAAAAAAACACACCACTACAAAGGAGGTAACACCAATGTGATAATACCTATTACATTTTGTATTAACAAAGGAAAATACTAAGCATCAATTAAACTTCACTCGTCTGGATTAAATCCAGCACCGGGAGACGTAAGACCTTCTACACGTGTTCCTCACATCTCACTGTAGTCATTCTTCTCTATGTGACTCTTTTCTGTCAGTACTTGAGATTAAATTCATTAGATACAGTGGATTCCAACAAATTCTACTCCCAGTTTAACACAGCATCTGCCCCTGTATTAAACCCCCTGATCTACAGCTTGAGAAGTAAAGACGTAAAGTCAGCTCTTAGACGTAGAATAGGATGATGTGGACAAAATCAGAATATGGTTCTTTTCAAGATCAATTAAAATTGGTCAGGTTGAATTAGACCAATGAGCTTTTGTTTCATGTTAATGGGATAATATCTCAAAATTCACTTTTGAGGAAATTAGATGAGTAATATTTACTTAACTCAGTTGGAAAGAATGAAGAGTAAGGTCTAATCTCTGTGTAGGCGTTAGCCAACCACTCTGTTCTTATGCTATTAAGACTTAAAGAGAGTCCCGTGAAGCCAAGACTTCTCCATTATGTTCTCCAAATAATGCCCTTATTTGCTCTTTTAAATATATTTAAAAAAACAACCAAACAAAAAGAAACACTACTACACAACTCTTTCGTATACATTAAATTATCTAAATATAAGAATAAAAAGGGTTCAAAAATGTAACTCACAAATTATACTCCTTTGAGTCTTTGCCTAGTACTTTGTAGGGCTTCTTTATTTGATGTAAAGCAATATTGTTGAAATCAATGTCCTTTTAAAAAATGAAGTGATAATACCGGAAATCTTATTTTTGAATGTTTTTATGAAACAGAGCTACACAGAATACAAAGACCGGACAATTGAGTTGAGGATAATAATCCAAAGATCATATAGTCTAGATTGGATTAGGCAACCATTTAGAAGTAGAGTGTCAAACCTTTCATAAAGTTCTCTAATTTAAGATATTGAGTGTTAGTGGTATATTTTAATATTTAGAATCTCTTTCCTATATGTGGAAAAACTATTGTTATATGTAATGTAAACATATGTATATATACAGTATAAAATGATCTTTTAAAGCCTGAACAATTAATCTGGTCCCATTAAAAAGTCCTTTTTTTGGGTTCATATTTTGCAGTAACATCATAATTGCCCCTTTTTTGAGCTGCAAAATATATGGTGGCATTCCAGATGGTGTTAATTCATTTATAAATTCAGTTCGACATCAGCTAGTACACAATCTGCACGGTAATATGTTTTTTTTGTTCCATCTATTAATTCCAAAATGTAATTACTCAGAAGCAATGGATCTTTATTTTTCAATGTTAATATTACTTTGTGTGCAAGCTCTGAGTAGCCATTGCTAATTATTCCATTTTGGAATATAGCTGATATTATGGAATCTTTATAAATTATTGCCAATGGAATTTCCACTGTATCCTCAGGTAAATTACTTATTACCTCTGTTTTTCCTTCACCAATTTTAATTAACCAATCATTTAATTCATTTTGGCCTTCTGATTTCATATTTTTCTCTAATTTAAGATGTGTAAATAGTTTCCATAGTGGACTTGCCTTTATACATGTTTACTCAATGTCTGTTCAATTTCCATGGACAATAACAGGTAATGTCTGCCTAACATCGCCACCTAACAACATCACCTTCCCCCAAAGGCAAATCATTAGCCATGACTTCATGAAACAAATAATCAATACATTGCAGAGCATGGCAAGACATCATTATTGCCTCATAAATTATAATTAATTTACATTTTTTTAGATTTTTAGCTTGAAATTATGTCATTCTAATATCTGAGACTGATGTTTCCAAAATGGGAACTGGAAGTTTGAATCCACTATGTACAGTTCTACCACCTTCCAACAAAAGTCCAGCAATTCCAGTCTTTGCAAAGGGTAGTGCTATTTCACCTTTACCTCTAATAAACTCATCAATAAATTATATAGATAAGTTTTGCCCGATCCACCGGGTCCATCTAGATAGAAATAACGCTCCTTGAGCAAGTCATCATCTAGTGCTTGTTGGATGGCGTTAAATGCTTCCAATTGTAATATATTTAAATTAACTATCTTTTCTTCTGCTTTTTGTTTTTCCACAACAGAGTCATACTCTTCATAGTTTAGTTCCTCTATAATTCCTGGATCTGGCAGATTAAAAGTTTTACAACTCAATCCATGACAAAGAAATACCTCTTGAATGTCCATTAGTCCTTTCAATTCTGCCATGGACTCACTATAATGTTTTAAAAAGTCTTCACACATATTTAATTAAAATTTCTGCCGCTCATTGCAAGCACCCCCCCCCCCCCTCTAAGTTGCGGGTCTTGTGATGAGTACCTTTGGCGCTCATTGCAAGCCTCTCTCCTCCACTCTACTTTAAGGGCTTTAAGTGACTTTGGGAACTCATCGCAAGCCACGCAATGAGTACCATTGGCGCTCATTGTGGATCGCATAAAACCCATAACTTAAGGTCCAAAGGCGCTCATTGCTCATGTGCAGTCCCGTAACTTTTAACATAGCGTTACTAACAAACTCGCAATTACGACAACTATATATGTGATAGTAGATATGGAAGCTTAAAAAGTTCAGATACTTATCCCTAGAACAATTATCATTTTGAAATCTGCACAATATTTTTTCTCTATGTCATTCATCATACACATTATAGTGGGATACAAGAAGAGGAGGTGAGGTAACTCCAGTAAGAGAATGAAGAGTAGATGCAGACAACATCCAGATGGGTTAAACTTTATCCTTTGCTGTTCATTGTTTGCTCAGACATAATATAGTATTGGAGAAGTTTATCTATTGACTTGAATGGGCAAAGGATAAGTTGTTTCATTAACTGATTAAGATATTGTAACATAATGACGTATAAGGCTTAACCCATCTGTAAGTACTGGAGTGTTGAAAGTGTAGTTGGGTTTACAGATGTGCTAAAGATCATTCACCTTTTATTACCAGCATGGTATCTCAAACTGATAATCATCTCTTTTGACTGAAACCGTATTATAATCTAGTTTACTTAAACCAGTAACACAATGAAAGATGGGGTTTAGCACATCACACGGGATCTATTAGAATGTAATGAATTCACCTGTGCAGTATTCCAGGGAAACTTAACTGACCTTTAATGAAGAGAGTATGGATGGACGGATGCAAACGTATCTCCAAACAAATTTGGTCAAGAAAAATTTTGCTCATGTCATGAATGCCCTGGACTCATGGACTCTTACAATGGGAATTGGATGTTTATGGATATTAGCCCATGTGGCTGTCAAACTCTAGGGTCATTTTTAAAGGACTATATCACTTTTAGATTTTTGTTGTTGGGTAATGTTGTGCCCAAAGCCCCGGTTGTAGGCCCTGACCTCAAAGATTCCTTTCTACCAAGTCATTTGAGCTTAAAATGGCACTGGGTTATTTTTGTAATTTGGGGACATTTATTCAATTTGCAGAATGTGTTTTGGGTGTAACTATTCCAAAATATGTTTGGGTTAGTACCACTTTAAGAGCAACCAGTAGGCACTTCCAGTAGCCACCGGCGATACCATATTTACTCCTAGTCCAAGGGCACATCTATGGTCCTGCTCAGATTTGATTTCGCTCTATGCGGTAAATTAGGCTCCAAAGATTTTTGTGGGAGATTCAGTAATCAAGTATTTTGACAAGGTTTTTAAAACAGCAATTGAAACACTTGTTTCAAAAGACAATAGTTAAATGGTGTCAAGTGTTCTGCAAGTGATACCCCTTTCATCCTTTCTACTGTGGTTAAGAGCAAATTAGGAAATACTTGATCTTTGCCATTGTCTGTGATCTCACATTAATTTGTATAGGAGCGTGAATGTCTAAAATTATTGTGGAAGTCCTGGTCAGACCCAAAAGTGAGTACACTCCATAGCCACCTCAAACCCTATAGCCGACTCCCCTCCAACTCAACAAAGTTATCTCTATCTGAGGGAGCAGGTAAACCTAACCACATTGCCCCCTGATTTTACCAGACTTTACCACTATTCTCTCCTGGCTCAGTAGGTACCCTGAACCCACTAGTCTTCCTCATTATGCTCTGCTCGGTCTTCTGAATATTTAAAAGCCTGACCCTGATAATCAAAGACTCCCCAGGATTATGGTTCTTCATATGGATAAAGATCTAGATCCCTCACCCAGACACTCTGTCTCCAGTTACTTCACTATGTCATCAATCCCTGCTGTGCACAGATCCTGCCCGAGGGTAGTTGATAACTGGTACTGTAGTCCCCTTGGCATCTAGGTGGGAAGGGAGGCAGGCTGGCACCAAGTTCTTGTTAACAGACCCAACTCTCTTTGAGTAGTTCAAATGGGGCATATGGTGCCAAAGTGATGTTTAGAAAGGGAATAGACCAACTGGTGACTGGTGCAAACACTATAAAGAAAATTGTACTGAAAAATAAAGTTTATGCTCTGTTTGGGACACATTTGCATGGTGTGTTTAATTTAGAGGGAAGTGGTTATTATTTTTTTAATCAGAAATGAAATTCTGCAATTGGTCCTGGTACCTGGTAACTTATCCTGAAACTATATGTCTTTCAAGAAATTAAGCTTGATAAAGGACAAATCATTTCAAATAAGTACAAAATAGATACTTCCTTCAAATGTTTGTCATTTATATGCAATTATTCTTTACTGTAGGCTTCCATTTTTCTTTACAAGGTTGCTTTTCAGCCGCTTCTGTCTCACCTAGGTGTGTCCTTGTAAACTAATGTTCTTAGCAAAAGTCCTAATAAAAGTAGTGACAGTTTCTAAGTGCAGATAAAAAATTCCTCTCTGTGTTCAAGGTCTCTTCCCACCACAGGAAGTCGACCAATGGATAATGGTGGATTGTACAGCAGCAAAATTGCATATAAAATAGAAAAGCAAGTAATTATGTACAGTATTAAAATATTTCAACAAATGTGACAGATCACAAGTTCAGTTTATACTACTATTTTTAAAAAGAAGGACATTCCCAGTCTTTCCTGAAGAAAATCAATACATGTATAACAAATCTGTGGATACTCACAAAACAGAGACAGCAAAAAGGAATAGTAATTTATTGCCTTACACGCACTTAAAAATACATCTGAAACATCTAAAATGTTTGACTGTAAAGTACAGCTAGAATAGCTAGAAATCATCCACTTTATCAATAGTTATGAAGTGAAAGTTTGAAGATGGAACAATTATAATAATAAGTATTATATGTCTACATTACATCTCCTTCGTCTAAGTGCGGACTTCACATCTTTATTCTTTAAGCTATATATTATTGGGTTTAACATTGGAACCACAGCTGTGTTAAATAGAGAGACAAGTTTATTGGACTCCAAGCCTTCCTTCATAACTGGTCTGACGTATTGGCAGATGAGGGTACCATAGAGCAGAACAATGACTGTAAGGTGTGAGGAACACGTGTAGAAGGCTTTACTCCTACCGGTGCTGGATTTGATTCTCAGGATGGCAGCAATAATAAATATATAAGGAATGATAGTCAGGAGAGGTGGACACGATGTAAGGAATGTAGTAGTAATGAAACATAAACGATCCAGGAGATGAGTGTCACTGCAAGTAAGTTTTAAAAAAGGCCCCAACGTCACAGAAGAAGTGGTTGATTTCTCTGGAGTGATAACAGGTAAATCCAGCTAATATAATAATATGAGGTAAATATTCTATAAAACCCCAAATCCAGCAGATAGTGGCCAACAGAGAGCAAACTCTCCAGTTCATGACCATGTGATAATACAAGGGTTTACAGATGGCAACATATCGATCATAGCTCATAACCATCAGTATTAACAGCTCAACACCTACTAATGAGGAAAAAAGAAAGATCTGTGTCATGCATCCACCATGGGAAATATTTTTATCATGTAATAAAAAGCTGATAAATACTTTATTTAGAGTAACAGTGGAAGAGGACATGTCTAGGATAGCCAAGTTCCCCAGGAAGAAGTACATGGGAGTGTGTAGATAATGATCCACACATATAAGTAGAAGAATGGTCATATTACCACCAAGAGTGAGAAGATAGATGAGAAGAACAAGAAGGAATATTGGAACCTGAAACTCATCAACATCGGAGATCCCCTTCAGTGTAAAATAGGTCACCAAGCTTTGGTTTGTAGGACTCATGATTATTACCTGAATCTTGGATCTGAATGAGAACGGTCACTTTTATTATAATTATATTTATTTTTAGCTTAAATGTGTAGACAGTAGATCCAGTAGCACTAGAAGTGTAATAATCACAAAATAAAGAGAATTATGAACAAATTGATAACAAGAAGAAATAAGACATTTAAAATGCACAGTGGTATTAGAGAAGATGAAATCAATAAAGTGAAATGTTAATCAAAACAACATGTTGGTGTTGTACACAAGAAGTCTCAAGACTCATAAAAGATAAGGAGATTCTAAGGACAGCTTAAGTGTTCTCCATATTAACAAACCCTTTACAATGGCATACAGTATATATATATATATATATATATATAACTGGAGAAAAGCAGATGTGATATCTATATTTAAAAAAGGAGCAAGAGCAAATCTGGGGAATTATAGACCAGCGTGTCTCACTTCTGTAGTGGGGAAGCTTTTAGAATGGTTAATAAGGGATAATGTACAAGAATATGTCTATTTGAACAGGATTATAAGTAGGAGTCAACATGGATTTATGAGGGATAGGTCATGTCAAACAAATCTTATTAGTTTCTATGAGGAGGTTAGTAGGAACCTGGATCAAGGCCACTCAGTGGATGTAGTCTTTTTGGATTTTGCAAAGGCTTTTAATACAGTGCACATGGGAAACTATTGTGCAAACTAAGAGATACAGGAATTGCAGTAAATATCTGCTCATGAGAGCTGGCTAAAAGACAGGAAGCAAAGGGTTGTTGTAAATGGAACATACTCCGATTGGACTAATGTGGTAAGTGAAGTTCCTCTGGGTTCAGTATTAGGTCCTCTGTTTTTTAATATATTTATTAATGACTTAGAGGTGGGATTGGAGTGGGGTGTCTCCATTTTTGTTGATGACACAAAGTTGTGCAAGGTAATTAAATCAGATAATGATGTGCTTTCCCTCCAAAGGGATTTACATAAAATTGAGGAATGGACCTCTAAATGGCAGATGAGATTTAATACGAATAAATGTAAGGTTATGCATCTGGGAAGGAAAAATAGCCATGCAATTTATAATCTTAATGGAGCAAATCTAGGTGTATCAGATATTGAAAGGGATTTGGGAGTGTTTGTGGACAACCACCTAGGTAACAGTGCTCAAAGCCAATCAGCAGCTGCAAAGGCAAATAAAATATTAGCATGTATTAAGAAGGGTATAGAAGCAAGGGAAGCAAATATAATTCTTCCACTATACAAACCTCTAGTACGCCCTCATTTGGAATATGGAGTACAATTTTGGGCACCACTTCATAAAAAGGACATTTTAGAGCTGGAAAAGGTACAGAGGAGGGCTACAAAACTAATAAGGGAAATGGAGGGGCTAAATTATGAAGAAAGACTAACCAAATTAAACATTTTTTTGCCAGAAAAAAGGCGTCTAAGAGGAGATATGATTACCTTATATAAATACATCCAGGGTCAGTATAAAGATTTGTCAAGGGAGCTTTTTGTTGCAAAAGGTTTTCAACTGACAAGAGAACATCCCTTGAGGTTAGAAGTAAAAAGATTCCACCTTAAAGAAAGAAAAGGGTTCTTCCCAGTAAGGATGGTTAATCTGTGGAATTCTCTACTACAGGAGGTGGTGACAGCGGATTCGATAGATAACTTTAAAAGGGGACTGGATTTATTTCTAATTAAAAAGGGAATTCAGGGTTATCATGGATAATTAGAGAGACAGTATTGATCCAGGGAGAAAATCGATCACCAGTATCTGGGGCCAGGAAGGAATTCATTCACTGGTCTATAATTACCCGGATTTGCTCTTGCTCCCTTTTTAAATATAGGTATCACATCTGCTTTACTCCAGTCATCTGGTAGAGACCCTGTGTTGAGTGAATCTTGGTTCCAACGTCGGCTGCAATGAGCTGAATGCAGGGCCGCATTTGCGAAGGCTTCCACGAGCAAGCCGCAAATGAGCCTCCCCCCCGCCCCGAAGCGAGGGGCCGCATTTGCGGAGGTGGAGGCTCTACGGCGCCTCACACATGGTTACAAACACCCACACAATCGTCACTTTACCAAAATAGATCTAACAAGCAATCACTATATACGGACTTACGGACTTACACAAAAAAATACGGACCCCGGGACTTAGAACGGAAAATTAACGGTCTTAGCATAAAAAAATAGGAGACGCGGGACTCGCAAAAATACAACCTTAACTGCCGAACGGCACGCACCTGAAAATATTAAAAACACAATAAATACAGAAGAAAAATACATAAAAAGGGGGGGCACCCAGGACCTCTGCAAGTGAGGTTACACCTCAATTTAAGTCCAAAGTCAAGAGATAACACACACGAAAAGTGAGAGAAAAAATGGCCACCGACAAAAAAACGAAAACTAGGCTACAGGACCCTAAAGACGCAAAACACCACCAAGCACATACAGCTTTTCCAAAAAGCCGTACGAGGTAAAGATACACTTTTACCAAAGATGCTAAATCATCCACAGCAGCGTACCACATACACATTCACTGCCATTTTACAACACTAACCTACACAATGTGGAAGTACACAGCTACCTTGACGGCTTTGCCTCGCGCACACAGCTTATTTACAATACACACTGCACACATTGCTGACACTTACACCTCAGCTCCACAACAGTGCAAACCTACATTGTATGCTGCAGGAACATCAAAACAGATTGTTAGCTCTTCAACACAATGCTTACTGCATATATTACTTCCAAATAGGTAAAGTATATTCATTTATTACCTTATTAATTATTTAATTAGCATACAAAAATACATATACACAAAAAAAACACTCTCACAATAAACACAAAAGCCATTCACTGCGTGACTCACAACGAGCGCCAACGCTGCTCTTAGCACACAAAGCCTTGCAATTTTCGCAAAAAGCAGATCAGCGCCGACCTAACAATTACAGCGAAAGTGCTTATCAGAAAAAAAATGCAACAACCAACATCCTCGCAATGAGCGCCAAAGGATCTTGGGCCACCAACAAAATTAATGTCTAAGGCAAACAGCATTACCTTCCTTACAATTTTATTGCCCCGTCATTTTTAACGTGCAAGTCGCTAGTATATATACATCTGTGAAAACTGACAAAAAGCAAAATTAAGCAGGCAAATAATCATTCAGCTAGTTTGTCTTTTACGTACTGTAAAAAAATAATTCAAGTAATATTAATCATATTTGGGTATCAATCCTTACATAAAAAAAGTAATAATAAAGATAAATAAATAAATTAACAAATGGTTGTAAAACTATAAACCACATCATTGAAATATACAATATATAAGTTCAATGAAAGGGAGAAGGAAGCCGTTAGTTTCTGTGTATTTGATCTTGATCTTCTCCAGTGGTGTCTGCTTTCATATGTAGCTTCTGTAGCGCCACAGATATTGCAGGCAGTTTTATTTATGCATGAAAACAAGTCTCAAACAATTTCACCTGAAGAGATTGCGCTACCCAAGAACTCCAAATTAATTTATTCAAAAATTAAAATAGGTTAAAAAAGTATCAATCATTTTTGTTCAGTTTAAATAATTTGGGTCTGATAACAATATAAAAATTATTATAACAAAGGATACAAGAAGAATCAATCTTACTTGTGTTGTTTTATAATCCAGTCAGTTCACTACTAGGTTATGTTGGTACCAAAGAGCAAAGTAATGAACATAGAGCTAATATTTATTATTCAGCATTACTTTACCTATATCTGTTTTTTACCACTACATTAAATGTATATATTTTTACAGTTTTCTCTTGTAACCAAAGTAAAAAATACAACTTAAAGGGCACTTATATGTAAAAAAAGGCACTTACTTGTCAAGCATACACGCAAATGTGTAAGCCATGAAATCTTGAAGATCTTTTATGTGTATATGAATCCATTATGAGTTTCACATCAGTGAGATTTTGTATGATAAAGGGATAAGATAAAAACAAATACACCACACCCTTTTCCATCACAGGTCCAGAATCTGGAAGCTATGGTCCATTAAAAAAATGTTGTGGGACTCAAACCTACATGTGACAGTCACTAGACTAAGTCTTTCGATGGATTGCAGTTATTAAAAAAGAATAATATAAGTAATATCTTGGTAATATTGTAACAGTTCCTTCCACAGTCTATATACATAATCCTTTTTACTATCAACAAAACAACCTAAACATACTAACTACAAACACTCAAAACAGCAGCAATTTCAATAAGGAAAACATTTTCTACACATTTTTTAATCCTCTTTATGTTGATAAAGAACAAAATGATTCCATTTAAATTATTTCATAATAGCACCGGGCTCTCAGTCATTATTGGGCAAGGAACTGTCTGTCAAACAAAATTACATTTCCAAGGAAATCCTATAAGATGCAAGCCATCATAAAAGCAGTTTTTCAACAGTATTTTTATAATACAAACGAGAAATTCATAGGAAAATGCATTTATTTGAATCAAGTTTGCTTTTCATATAATATGTACTATTGTTTCTACCTTCCATGTATCTTCATGTACTATATTCTGATTTTTTTCCAAAACATTTATTAACAGATTTAAAATTGAAAGTTCATCAATATACGTCTTTCAGCATTGCTCTGCAACTGATAAAGGGGCAAATACCTCTCTATAGCTAATCTATTACAATGCACTTTAATAACACAAAAAATATATCATATGCTGAAATATCACTTAACTAATATAGGCTCTTATTAGATTGATGAAAGATAGATGGATAGATAGACAGATAGATAGATTACACAATATGATATGAAATAAAATGGATCAGTCCGTTTCACCACCTTTACGACGTCCAGACCCCAAACATCACTTTTCTCTACCTGTAAATTGTAAATATTGTGTCTCCTCACACCCAAACATGATAGGTGTTAAAGTGACCTGAGGACTCTAAGTTGAGCCAAAGCTTTGGGGTGACATCAGTGAGACATATACAGGAACATAAGGCAGTTTAGTTCTTCCCTACCTGTTCTTGTACCAGGAGCACACACAGGCTGCAATTTACACTGGGCTGAGGTTTTTATTATCTGTTAGTAGATTTGGGACAAGGCCTCTGAGGGGTTGGGAAGCTCATTAGATTAATTTAGATGTTATTTAGAAAATTAGAAAAGATTAATGATGAAATTGGTAGAAATGCTGCATTATGTCATCAAACACAAATTTAGGGAATAGGATTTAAGATCTGTATATAGGAAAAAGAGCAACTCTTTACTAAGTGCAGACCCCCAAGTAAGATTACAAGGGATATTAATCATAAGGTATATGTGCAGTATAGTATGACTTGGGTCATGAAACAAAAAGTCCAGCTCCAGTTTTAAAATACAATAATCTTTATTTATTCTTTTAAAAACATATAAACACAACCAATAGAAATAATAAAATATCTAAAAGGTGAATCGCTAAAGAATTTTCTAAGTAGCCCTAATAAAGTAACAAAACAAAGTGAGTAACTGTCACAACCGCCCATCTTTGGGCTTGAAAAGGCCAAGAAGACCAATCCTACCCACAGGTTGTTATGTTCTTTTTATCCTCTCACACAGGATAGCTGTTCCGGGGAATAGGACAAGATACAGAGCTTCAGTATGAATTGCACCAGTACCAGGACAAGTTGCTTAACTTAGCAAGCAAATTAAATTTTGATTAAAAATATAATAACCGCCTTTCCTTTCAATTTAACACAGCATGCATATGTATCCCAAGCTGAGCATGAACATTCTTTTTCAGGTAACATATTTATATATGAACTCCACCAATTACCACAAGCCCCTTCCCACCTTATACCCCCTTTAAACTATCCCATGTGGGCCCATGCTGTTTACTTTGACTTAATGCCATCTGTTTCCTCTTCCCCATAGGTGCCAAGGAGTCGAGAGACCTTGTTAACAGCTACTTTCAACAGTATCTGGGCACAGCAGGGGTTAATAAGTAGTATAACTGATGGAGACATAGTGTCTCGTTGGGGGTCTTTAACCCACATGGGGAACGATGGGCCTGGGGTATACTGTGTAAGATATGGCTTATACAGTGATCATGTTTAATCATTGTGTATGTTATAAAATATATATAATTGTATAAGTCTTTATTATTAGTAATTTGTTGTGACATTGTATTCAGTCAACCCCCAACTTATCAGAAACTGAATGCCTAAGAAACTTGAGGTGGGACTATTCTGTTGATACTGTAACAAAAGACTTATGCCCGGGGTTGTTTATGGGTAAACAAAACAACATTCGGTTGTGGTGGATTGTTGCATCTATCATATAGACACCACAATAGGGTAGGGGGTCTATAACAACTGATGAAACAGATATATTGTTATGTGTAAACAAAGGGACATCTGTGTGTGTGGGATTCCCAAATTTACCAGTACCTAGGAATAAAGCTGTTTTTATGGAATTTGGGGGTAGGTGATATGATTTTAGTTGTGATGGGCAGTCACAGATCAAAGGGGGGGGGGGGGTTGTCAAAGAAAGAGATATACAAGGGCAGAGTTTATTCTGTCTAGGTGTGTCTGCCAGAGAGAAGCAGTCCAGAATGTGTCTGCCAGAGAGAAGCAGTCCAGAGGAGAGTCCAGAGAGAAAGCAGTGCCCAGGTGAGAATCCATGCCATGGTGTGACCTGAGGCCTAAAGAGATGGACCCTGAAAAGATAATGCTGATTTCTGGGGTAGCATCTATTAACATTATAAGAAAATGAACCTTGATATAGTAAAGTAGTCTATTCATATAAGTATCTTTTTGTAAATATTGATATATCCCTATTGTCTATCTGCTTGTCTAAAACCCATTGTGTAACCGTATCTTGATTTATGCAAAACATATCATTTTAATTATAACTTATTGGTATGCTCATTTATTGACCTGTCCAAAATAACTTATTACTTGTAGAAATTATACATTAATTATTTAATTATACCTTAATTTGTTACAACTGTTTAGATTATTGGGGACAGTGGCTTGGATATACAGGGAAACTAGCGGATGGTAGGATTTCAGGGAACTATGTGGTTGGTTTATCCGCTACCCAACCAACCTCCCCTTGGATGGAAATACCTTTAATGAGTCAGAGAGAAGTTGGTTCAGGTGTTTTTGGTGGGCCTGGGTATATTCCCTTTTCAGGGCCGACCAGGGTTTCTACGAGAATTCTAGATATGCAGGCTTCTATTAGAATTAATTAATCTGACCCCAAACTAGAAAAAATATAAAATTATACAAATATTATAAATATTAAACTGGACTTGCAAAGGTAGCACTGGCAGTCACTGAGATGTCCCAGGGAACATGTAAGGAACACAATGTTAGAGGCACGGGGGCATGGGGATTCAGGGACAAATCAGGACATGGGGGGTTGCACTAATGTGGTCAAGCTCTTCAGGAAGGCCCACAAACACACATGGAGGCTGTGAAGAGGCATATGGAGCAATAGCAAATTCACTTCCATCAAGGCTAATTTTGTAAAGTCCCACACCACTGTTGTTGGGCATGTGGCAAGATGTATATCAATAATAATTAAGTGAAATTATGGCAAGTGTTATTATATTAATTCATTTTTAATAATACCTTTTATTTGGGTAACAACCCTTCAGGAGAATGGTGATACTGAACAGTACTACAATGTATACTTTTCCTGAGTATTAACTCACAAACATCACCGATTATGATATTTAAAATTGTGATAATAACACATAAAATCGTGCTTGGACGCATTTTGGAAACAGTAATACATGTGATCAATTGGAAACCACTCTTGTGTCACTGTAATGGGCTGATATGGCCACATAACAATGTATTATACAGTAAAAAGGGATAATTATGGAAATAGGATTATAGGGATAATTATGTCAGAAGGATGGCACACTTCATGCAGATTTTAGGTGTTATGTTCACCAGTATGGTAAATTATGTAAAAAATTATGATTTATGCCTCGATTTTAACATAGGATGTGTAAACACTTGGCCATAACAACATCACATCCCAATTAACTTAAGATTAATGACATTCAAACATACAGAGAAGTACTCAAATGCATGAAATGATGGCTATACAGGATGATGATATATGTACAAATAAATGATTGCTACATAAATGTTATGTATGTTGTTGTCCCACACATTAATCGCTAGAAACACATGGAAACAGTGATAACAGTATAACAAAACATTATTATATACACAGATCACAGTCATAAATGTATACGACTGTGCATTAATATCATGGGCGTGGTTGTGAGCAAATTCCGAGTGGGCAAGGGCTGTTTGGCAAAAAAGGAGTAATCAGTAGTACTACTGTATAACAATAATGATGCATAGGATCTTCTAGAGTCACATTTGGTCAGTACACAATAGTAACCATAAACAGATTAATAGAAATATCATCATTCATCACTACATATAACAGAAGTAGCCAGTAATGTGCTTACAACTGGTCCTTATCTGCTCAATTAAACAGATTCAATAACTCCTGGATTTTGTAATCCAAGTCAGAAAAAAAGAAAAACTCCAAAATGATGGTCCTAATCTGAAAAAAAGAAGACGAGGATAAAAAATCTAGCAATATCTGTATTTACATCATAGCGTTTTATGCTGTTATTTTAACAATAAATCAACTTACCTGATCTTCATGTATGAGCAGTGATATCATTGACAATAACCTGCCATTTCCAAAGATTCATAATTTCACAAGGAATGCTTTACTGTGAGCACATTCATTTGGCCAAGAGTACTATTAGTATCTCCATATGAAATTGCTGAGCCACAATTATATCTAATTTCATTGGTATGCATGTGCTAACAGGCTAAACTAGATTACAATGATCACATGACTTGTAAACACCCATTAATATTAATGTAAGACAAAAGCCATCATCCATAATGTCTGTAAATGAAATCAAACAAATGATTCTGTTATGATAATGTTAAAAGGATGGCATGGAACAATAATGTACAGTATCTCACAGTGAGTACACCCCTCACATTTTTGTAAATATTTTATTATATCTTTTCATGTGACAACACTGAAGAAATGACACTCTGGTACAATGTAAAGTAGTAAGTGTACAGCCTGTATATAAGTGTAAATTTGCTGTCCCCTCAGAATAACTCAACACACAGCCATTAATGTCTAAACCATTGGCAACAAAAGTGAGTACATCCCTAAGTAGAAATATCCAAATTCAGCCCAAAGTGTCAATATTTTGTGTGGCCACCATTAATTTCCAGCACCTACTTAACCATTGTCCACTCCTCCATGATAACATCACGGAGCTGGTGGATGTTAGAGACCTTGCACTCCCCCACCTTCCATTTGAAGGTTTACGTCTGGAGACATGCTTGGCCAGTCCTTCAACTTTACCTTCAGCTTCTTTAGCAAGGCAGTGGTCGGCTTGGAGGTGTGTTTGGGGTCATTATCATGTTGGAATAATGCTCTGCTTCCGTATGTCACAGTACATGTTGGCATTCATGGTTCCCTCACTGAACACTAGCTCCCCAGTGCTGGAAGCACTTATGCAGGCCTAGACCATGACATTCCCACCACCATGCTTCACTGTAGGCAAGACACACTTGTCTTTGTACTCCTCCCCTGGTTGCCACCACACACACTTAGTTACATAGTTACATAGTAATTGAGTTTAAAAAAAAAACTTTCAGTCCATCAAGTTAAACCTTTATGATCTCCTCTGATCTGCAATATGCAGATTAGTTTTTAAATAATTAGTTGGTAATTACTTGTTCATTAAATATTAATTAATTGATCCAGAGGAAAGCAAACAGAAAAAAACTTACTGGTGATCAAATTCCTCCCTGGATCAATACTCTCTCTAATTATCCAGGATAACCCTCAATGCCCTTTTTAATTATAAATAAATCCAGTCCCCTTTTAAAGTTATCTATCGAATCCGCTGTCACCACCTCCTTTGGTAGAGAATTCCACAGATTAACCACCCTTACTGTGAAGAACCCCTTTCTTTCTTTAAGGGTGGAATATTTTTACTTCTAACCTCAAAGAATGTCCTTGTGTCAGTTGGAAAATCTCTTGGCACAAAAAATCTCACTTGACAAACCTTTATACTGACCCTGGATGTATTTATATAAGGTAATCATATCTCCTCTTAGATGCCTTTTTTCTAGAGAAAAAAAGCTTAATTTGGTTAGTTTCTTCATAACTTGGCCCCTCCATTCCCCTTATTAGTTTTGTAGCCCTTCTCTGTACTTTTTCCAGCTCTAAAATGTCCTTTTTATGAAGTGGTGCCCAAAACTGTACTCTATATTCCAAATGAGGGCGTACAAGGGATTTGTATAGTGGTAGAATTATATTTGCTTCCTTGGCTTCTATACCCTTCTTAATACATGCTAATATTGTATTTGCCTTTGCAGCTGCTGCTTGGCTTCGAGCACTTTTACCTAGGTGGTTGTCCACAAGTACTCCCAGATTCCTTTCAATATCTGATACACCTAGATTTGCTCCATTAACGTTATATATTGCATCACTATTTTTCCTTCCCAGATGCATAACTTTACATTTATTCGTATTAAATCTCATCTGCCATTTAGATGCCCATTCCTCTATTTTATGTAAATCCCTTTGGAGGGAAAGCACATCATCATCTGATTTAATTACCTTACACAACTTTGTGTCATCAGCGAAAATGAACTCTAAGTCATTAATAAATATGTTAAAAAAGGAGAGGACCTAATACTGAATCCTGAGGAATCCCACTTACCGCATTAGTCCAATTGGATTATGTTCCATTTAACACAGCCCTTTGCTTCCTGTCTTTTAGCCAGCTCTCAATCCATGAGCACATATTTACTGCAACTCACATATCCCTTAGTTTGCACAATATCTTCCATGTGGCACTGTATCAAAAGCCCTTGCAAAATCCAAAAATACTACATCCAATGAGTTGCTTTGATCCAGGTTCCTACTAAACTCTTCATAGAAAGTAATTAGATTTGTTTGACATGACCTATAACTCATAAATCCATGTTGACTCCTACTTATAATCCTGTTCAAATAGACATATTCTTGTATAGTATCCCTTATTAACTCTTCTAAAAGTTTTCCCACTACAGAAGTGAGGCTCACTGGTCTATAATTCCCCGGATTTGTTTTTGCTCACTCCTTTAATATAGGTTTCACCTCTGCTTTTCTCCAGGCATCTGGTAGAGACCCTGTGTTGAGTGAATCTTGGCACAAGTTATGACTACAGCCAATAGGAATTAATATTCAACAACTTCCAGCTAAGTTTAGTGACCACTAATGAGGAAGAGAGAAACTGGTTTTGCTATCTCAGTTCCCTTGGAAGTATTCCTTCAGGACGTGGGGCTTTATTAACAATATTTTTTTCCAACCACTTTTGGATTTCTTTTTGCGTTAACCAATTATTCAGCGAAGGTAGTGTATCCCCATTATGTTGCAGTGTCCCAACCACTGGTACCTCCCTTGTGTATACCAAAGAAAATAGCCTATTTAGCTCATCTGCCTTTTCCTGGTCACTAATTAGCAGAGGGCCGATGTCACATTGTAATGTTCCTATAGCTTCCTTCCTGGCTTTTTTTTAGGATTAATGTACAGAATGATACTTACATCTCGTCTATGTAAGTAGATATCACTATATACTTTTATTAATTGCCAATTTTTTTACAAGTTTCTGGCACACAGGCTGACCAATCAGTAGGCCCCATTCCTAAATAATAGGCTGCCCTTTCTTTACTGGGAAATATTGATAATATTGGCAGAATGTTCCTGCTATGTATCCAACGTAATCAACCATTTCTTCTGTGACCTAGTACCAGTTATGAAGCTCTCTTGTTGTGACACCTCTGTTTTAGAGATGCTGATCCTCACAGAAGGATAGCTCTTTACACTTCTCACTCCTTGTGCTCTAACATTTATCTCTTATGTTTTCATTATTGGCACCATCCTGAAGATCCGTTCCAGCACTGGGAGGAGTAAAGCCTTCTACACGTATTCCTCACACCTCACGGTCGTCCTTCTTCTCTATCTGACTCTCTTCTGCCAATACATAAGACCAATCTCTACAGACAGCAAACTTTTCTCTCTCTTTAACACAGCTCTTGTCCCAATGCTAAACCCTCTGATATATAGCTTGAAAAATAAAGATGTAAAGTCAGCACTGAGGAGACAACTAAAAGTATTCAAAAACACTGATTAAAGCAGCATGGAAATAAGTTGTATTACGTCTGAGAGAGACTATTAAATAATAAACTGCTTTCAATGTAAAATTGCCTTTTTTTGGTTTGTTCCTGTCAATGTACCAGAGTAACTTTATGTTTATCTGTCTATGAGATCTTTGAGTGACAGATTTATGGGAACTTTTTCATGTTCCAGAGACTGGCTGTAATTTAATCATGTTGTTATATATCTGTTTAGACACAACATATGTGAGCAGATTTCTAGAAATATATGAAATCTATGTTATTTTTTCACATTTTCTAGTGATATGTTTGTTATTATTTTATTTGATGCATACAAGTTTTAATGTAATAAAACAAAAAAAAATTATATATTTTTTTATTTAGTTAGTTTCACTATTTTCAAAAAATAAACCCATTTTTAAATTTAAAACCAATATTTAAAGCTTTCAACTTTCTAAACATGTGGACATGGCTGTATCTACCTTTTTGGAGCCCCTAGGCAGTGAAGTGGAGGAGCCCCTGCGAGTGAGTACACAAGGTATGCACGGACCAATGTAGTGCCATTTCTGTAGGTTCCCTTTCCTGTTGTAACTGTCTTGTTCTAGGTGGTTAACCCCTAGTAGCCATGCTATGAACTGCATCATTTAATTTTTTTTTTAAATGCAGGAACCATTTTTTTTAAAGTGGTGCCCCTCACAGGGAACTCCTCTGTGCATGTTTGGGAAATAATACAAATATCCTTACATTGTTAGCGTATATATATATATATATACTGTGTATATATATGTAAAATTAGCTGTGAACCAGTATTTCCATTTCTGCAAGATATAAGTTATGAAATAGTTAAGTCTACATGACCCATGACTTAGCAACTTCAGTTACAGACAGCACACAAGTCTTAGTCATAACATAATATGTATTTTCAATCATCCTTAAGGTCTAGTAAGTGTTATTTACTGCGCTAAAGTGTATCATATAAAGTAGATATGCGCACAGATCTTACCAAAGTACGTGTTATAAGCTTATTGCATATCATATATAAATAAAATGTAATTGATTTAGCGATGGGTTATTTCACGTTTTGGGAGGTGGTTATGGACTGTGCCTAATGGTTAATCCGGCCATCCATGTGGATACCACTAAAGTAAAGCTTTACATATATTTTTTTTATTTTACAGAGACAATTACATGACCATATACTTGTATTCAACATAAAGACAGGACAAAAACAGATAAGAGCACAAAGATATTATTCTACCTGTACAATATAACATGCACACACTCAGTTTAACCATGTTATATTACGCTATAACTAAATTAACCTTTAACTAGTGGACACATTTATTATTATGTGAGGGATTCCCTTTTGCCCTCCCAGATGTTTAGGCATTTTATAAAGAATTTGAAAAAAATAATTTGAATTATTAATTTAATTAGATGCTTTATTGGTAAGACAAAAAATTGAAGAAATTTAATGGAGGGTCTAGTCTAAAGTCAACTATAGATTCCATCGTCAGCTATATTATGGAGGCAGATGATTAATTATCTACTTTTACTGCACCGTCCAGTTAGGAGGAATCCTTCACAGATAATATGGATTGTGGCTATTACCATTATGTTTTGCTAATATCCTACCCAGTGCACATCACATTTTAATAGTGGTGTTGTTTATAGTATAAAGTACCAGTTTATTTTCCTACATATTGTTTTTTTTGTCTTGGCCTATAGCTAACTATGTTGATGAGAACTATGTCAATTTACTGTACTCTTACGTCTATCTAGATATATTTTGATAGTATGGATTTCACTGCTATTACCACCATAATCCTGGGTTGTACAAATCCTCAATGTTATGCCTTCATTATCTACATATGTATATCTATAAATATGGCATGTTACATGTCCATAGAAATATGAAGAGAAGCTAAATACCCTATGAAACTCTCCTTCATGGCTGTTTATTCCTAAGCTCCTCCTTATATCTCTCTGTTCATTATACCTAACTTGTCTTATTCATTCTGCTTGGGGTTGCTTCCTCACTGATCCATACGGTTCTAGATCTTTCTGAAATAAGAAGTTACCCTCTGGCAGTGCATTCTATGTAACAAAGTGCCACACAACATAAGATAAATCCATAATCTCACTGCATTCAAGGCATAAAGATACTTTTTAACAGCTGATCTTCTCGAATCTTAGAAACATTCTCCATTCTACCAGGGCCACCATCAGAAAGTTTGGGGTCCTGAAACAATACAATAATTAGGGCCACCCAACCTAACACATACCCTTTTTTCAACATCCCATGGTTAGCATTTGCCCGATCTACACATATAGTAGTGAGACATCTTAATGTATTTCCATTATTAATTGATCATATTCATAGAATTGGTAGTTATAGCTCATCCTTGCATTGCTATCTAACACTAATGAGCCATATAACACTCATAATTACCATGCTCTTATTTACTGAGTGTTTGAAGAAAGAGAGAGAAAAATAATAAAAAAACTTTGCTTTTGTCTTTTTTCTTATTCGATTTTTATTAGGGAAAGGCACAGATTACATCATAAAAGTACATTATGCAATAAAGCAAAAATATAATAAAACAGCTGTAAATACAGTATATTGAGCTTTACGTAGATGTAACCAATCCACATCACAGAATGAATTTACCCAAGTACTATCTCTACTTATTAGAATAAAGCATTTTAACTATTGATACTTTTCCCTTTTACTTTTTTCTTATATTTCCTCCTCCTATTACTACACCATCATAGATTATTAAAGCCCTAAAATATAAGATTGTCATATTATTAATAATGTACGAGAAATGTCACCAACCAATTCTAGATATTGGGTATAAATTGTTGAACATGGATATTCCCTGCACAACTCATCTAAGTAATAAATGCTTGTGGTACCAAGGCCAATCATTTCTAAGCTTCATATTGACCATTTATTTCCTGACACGATAGAAAAGTGCAAAAAGGGGATAAAATAGAACAAACAAATTTGATGTTCATTTGTAATCAAGAGGAAGTAATAACAAATAATAAAAGGTAATATGTGGTAATACCATCACCGAGGATATCTGTGGTAAAAGTCGGTTAACAAAAAGGGAACGGGTCTAGCAGAGTCTCAGTGCAAATATACATAGGGTGGCAACGTTCAGCTTGTGATGAAACATGAGAGAAATAAACATAGAGATTGGAAGGAGAGTGGAATTTACCCCACCAACAATGCTGTGCAGCTCACCTTGGACCAATAATCAGAGCCAGCCCTTTAGCCATTAATGGAAGACTAATGAAAGGATTCTGGGACACTGCTGCGGTTGTGTTGCTTCACCCTGGATTTGGTGATAACCATAGCAGTCCTACCAAATTATCTGGAGGTGATGGTGGTGGGAGGACAGTGATATAGCATCTCGGTAGCTCGGGTGCTACTAGACTGGGGCACCGAGAATGGCACTAGGAAGGTGGAAGTGATGGCTGGTCTACCAGTGGATGTATTTTTTTGGGAATGACCTGGGGTAAATAAAGTGTTGGTACCTTAATCCAGTAAAGTGAGCACAAGCAGCAAGGGCAGGGACCAGGGGTTACTGCACTGAGCTACTCCAGGCTAGGTAGAATGGAATCCTGGGGAAGTTAAGAGACAGCTTGTCATTCCCAAAAAGTTTAGGGGTTGACCTGTTAGAGCTGGCAATGACCCCTTACCTAGGCATCTGAGGAGCTTAACGATGCAACGTTATGAGTTTTCTACTGAACAGGGGTTAACAGGGATGTCACCCTGTACTATGAGTCCTGTGATTCATGTCAGCAGTATCCACCTTTGCCCTTAATGGATACCCCATTTCCCCGGCTGGCTATCGATATCATAGGGTCGCTAGCTAAACCCAGCAAGATGGGGAAGAAGTATATACTTAAAGTGGTAGACTTTATGACTCACTATCCCGAGGCCATGCACCTGGCAAAGATAACATCTACTGCCATAGTGGAAGCTTTATTGGTTGTATTCTTCCCGGTAGGGTTCCCAAAATAAATTCTGAGCTATAGGGGTGCCCAGTTCATATTTAATTTAATCTAGCAGCTATGGAGGCTATGAGTGATCAAGCACCTAAGCTCCTCGCCCTACCACTTCCAAACCAGCTCTGTGAATGCTTCATAGGTAATTTAAAATGGATGCTTTGTGGTTTCATGGAGAAGGAGGGAGATTGGGAGAAGCTTCTGCCATATCTCCTCTTTGCTTACTGTAAGGCAATGCATGAATTGTCAGGTGCTTCCTCTTTGATCTCCTGTATGGGATGTTGAAATGTCCCTTGAATGTGATCCTAGAGGCTTGGGAGGGGGGAGTATATGCAGAACCCTGTACCCATTTTTCTCAACCATACACAGGTATTTTAAAACAGCACAAACTAATTACCCACCTAGCCCCCCTTCATAATTATCCTCCCTGTATGCGGGGTCAGCTTTCTTACAGTGACCTTATCACCCCTTTACTAGGGTTATAAAAAAACCTTCCTAGTCTCCAGTGAGGGCCTGGAAGTGTTCATCTTATTAGGTCACTTCAGATTTATGGTTGACACATGAAAGGTTTGCAAGGGGGTTGAAAGCACTCCTATCCTTAGGTCAAAGGCCAGATGTCTGGCAAATTGCTCTTTGTGTTTTTACAAACATCCAGGGTGGAAGTCAGTGTAACCAGTATGGCTTACTGCATACATTTTTAAACATTATATCTTATACTGTACATAAAACAACATGTCACAGTCCTTAAAACAAGTCTCATGTCCATTTTAATAGCCTTTTGATCTTAGTAATCACATATGTTACAGTTTCAAAAACATAGTTGCTTGTGGGGTTCAGGGGCCCCTCGCGCCCAAAATCAGTCATTACATCAGTGGTCCTGTATGTGTAGGCAGCCCAGGCCAGACAGAAGTGGTACCTTGACAGGGGAACTAAGAGGAACGACAGGAGGTGCTGATTCCGGTTCCACACACCCATAACAAGTTACAGGTAGCCTGGGAAGGACCATACCAAGTTTAACAGAAAATTAGCTCCCATACCTACATGTTAAACATAGACCCCAAGAGCCAGACCATTTGAATTGCTAATATTAATCTGTTGAAAGGATATTAGAAGTGGTCCCAAAAACTTCTGTCGGTCTGTTTTCACACCAGCAGTGACCCCGAGGAAGGCTCCTGCATGACCTCCTGGAACCACCTACCCTTGACAGTCAGGCAGATTTTGTTAACCAGTCCCTTAACATAACTGCCCCCCAGAATACCCCAGCTGTCTGATGTATTGGGGCTGTTTTCTGCCCAGGATAGTCCAAGTCTGTAGAGCAACCCTGACCAACATAAAGTAGTTCAAGGGTAGCTTAAGGTGTGAAATGCATGTTTGCCCAAGGAAGGGGCTAACTGTGATTGGTGAGTTATCAGTATAAATATGAGTCCTGCAAAAAAAAGTTTATGCTCTGCTTGGGACATATATGAACAGTGTGTTTCATTTAGAGGGAAAGCAGATATATTTTTTTGTAATCTGCAACTTGTTCCAGTACCCGTAACGTGTCCTGAATTTCTGCAGAGGGAGAAATCGGTAACTTGTCCTAACCTCTGGTTAAGCTAAACTGTGTGGAGGGTTTGAAAGAACCTGCACATAGGTTTGGTCCCTTGCCTTTTCAAGTCCAACAAATAGTGAGTATTTTAAATTAAGAACATGTTCCACATTATAAGTGCAAAGTAAATGTTAAAACTATGACCACATTGGTTCTTTAATGTGCAGTTTAAATGGAGTAATAGTTATAATATTGTGGGATTTTGTGTAGTAATAGAAGTGGTTATAGGTTGAAATTAAACAGTGGTAAATAAATTATAGAGTATTTTCGGTGAGGAGTTAAGTGTATTTAGGAACAAGGAATACAAGTATATGATTTATGACAATTTAATTATAAAAAGATAATATAGAACACAAATTCAATATTTTTTAATAATTAGATTTTACTTATCTGTAATTTTAATGATGGTCTGCATTTATTACATTTATTCTATATTTTATAAATGCCACATCTAAATATATAATTTTACTTAATGATAAATCCATTTATTTTCTTTAATATAATATATAATGTTAATAAAGTCAACAATAAAACCTCTTGTTGGTACTGGTAGATTTAATGAGCTAGAAAGTCTCAAGGAGATTTAAGACTTGTATGATTCCTTACAACAGACTTACAATGACCTATTTGTAATTATCCGTGTGCCGCTTAGTCCTGAAAGATGAGGATACAAATTATTATTTTGTCTTCGGAGAGATTTACAAATGATTATGTTTTGTGTGGATTAGTTTAATATTTGCATATAGATAAATAATTAAAATAAAATTGTCTTGATATCTATCTTCAATATAATATCAGTATTAGAAACAAAAAATATTGACAGTTTATTCAACTTCAAAGAACACATGTAGAATTTCAAGAACTTTAATAAAAACATTATTGTATAATATATAACATTTACAATGTAACATATTTAATAATATAGATAAGACAATAATTTATACTGTTAAATTAAAAGTATAGTAATTATTGTTATTAATATTATTATTATAAGTAGTAGCAGTAGTAGTAGCATTTTATGTTATGCAAATTAATATAGTTTTAATTTATAATATTTATACATTGCATACAATAGTTTAATAACAACATCATTGATAATAATAATAAGTTTAGGTAATATAACAAAATTATTAATAGAAATCTAACATGTAATAGTTTAAATACACACATAGCTATATAAACTTAAATTGAAATTAAGTAAATTATAATTTGTATAATATAAGTAATTATAATAGTAATGTTTTAACTAATAAAACTAATATCTTAATATCATTTAATATAGAGATGCTTATGTAATGTATTAAATACTTTTCTAAGTAGTAAAATTAAAGTTAAATTGAGAAAACTATAATTTATATAATTTCTAATAAAATGTACCATATTTACAATTTAGCAGAGACCATAATGGAGATTCTACTACTGTATAATTGGATATATTAGTAATCATTTGTTATATATATATTAATTATTTTACTGGTTATCGAGTGGAATTCTTAAAAAATTCCTCTGACTAGCTCTTACTGTAATAAAACATATATATATATATATATATATATATATATATATATATATATATATATATGCAGTGTAATAACTGTTTTTCTCGGAGTTCTGAGCTGGAAGCAGATTTTTTTAACTTGCTTTAGACATTCAGATGTGAACGCAGATGTACTTTTTATTTACTGTACTACTGTACAGTGGAGGCTTCTATCGCTCTTTTGCCCACCATATTATAAATGATTGTTGTGGTGAACTACCTACTCATATTTTCCACAACACAGGCTGAGATCCCGCTCCATGCTGATGATAGCCAGTAAGCTTGAAACAGCTGTACATGGATTAGATACTCAGCCTGTGTTTATTCCAACCTTGGCTTTGCATTAAAGCTGTGTAATACAGCATGCATAAGCTTAAAGGAAGCCATGTTTGATAATGGCTAAAGAATGAAGAGCGAGGCATTTGTGGGCACATTTTTGTGTCCCAGCTCAACTTCCCAGAATGCAGTGTAATAACTGTTTTTCTCAGAATTTTTAACTTGATTTAGCCTTTGGCACTCATTGTGCGGCTGTTTTTTTTTTTTGTTATTAGAGGGGCTTTTTTGTGTATATGTATTGTTGTATGGCAATGAAGTAATGAATAAATTAATATACTTTTAACTATTCCTAAGTAATATATGCAGGAAGCATTGTACTGAAGAGCTAACAATCTTTTTCTATGTTCCTGCTGCATCCACTGTAGTTTTGCACGGTTCTGGAGCTGAGGTGTAAGTGTCAGCAATGTGTGCAGTGTGTAGTGTAAATGTGGTGCGTGCGCGAGGGGAAGCCGTTAGTGCAGCTGTGTACTTCTGCATTGAGAAATGGCGCGAATGTGTATGTGACGCTTGTGTGTATGATTTTACATCCTTAGTAAAAGTGTATCTTTACCTCGTACGGCTTTTTAGAAAAAGCTGTATGTGTTTGGTGCTGTTTTGCGTGTTTAGGGTCCTGTAGCCTCGTTTTCGTTTTTTTCTTCAACATTTAAGGCCCACGAATCCACAAAATGGTCTTGTCATAATAAGTCTCAGTTTGTTGGAATGAGGGATGTCCTATGAGAACATATCACTCCTTCTCATTTCCTTAATCATTCCTCATTATTTATTCTCATTTTCTCCAAATTGAATCTAGCCCCATTACCCTTTTCCCAATATTACCCCACCTATCCTTCTTCTCCTGATGCTTCTTCTTCCCCTAATCTTTCCTCATTATTGCTTCCCATTTTCACCCTATTTAATATAGCCTCCCATTCCCTTTCTATATACCACCACACCCATCCTCCATCTCCAGGTTCTCTAAAGAATATAAATTTTCTTCATTGTATTTTTTACCCACCTCCTTTCCTTCTCTCTATCCTCTTCCTAGACAAATAATGTAAGTATATGATATTTACTTTTTTTTACTATATTGTCCATTTTAAGTGACATACATAAGGGTATCATTCCATCTAGACTTCACAACTTCTTTATAGGACTTTAACATTGTAACTCCTGTTATCTCCAATAAACTTTTATTTTTGTTTTATTTTCAGATAAAAAATTACTTTCCTCATCAGTTATACAATATAACAAACACAAAACTTTATAACAAAAACACTTTTATTTCAGCACGTTTATATAGTGCACATAGACCTAACACATCCCTGCCTGAGACTACACTGGCCTGTCTGAGCCTCAGCCAGATATCTTATATTAGCAAGCCTATTTAGTTCATTGTTTGACAGGACAAGGTGTGTTCAGCAAAGGGAGGACATCGTGGACAGGTTCTTACCCTTACACCAGCGATTGGTCTGTACATTTATCAGAAGGACATAGAAAAGGTTTAAAAGAACCTATATTGTAATAGCACAGTAAACAACATGAGTGACCTCAGGTCCTCAAGACACCAAACATTATAAACTCCCTATACAAGTTTATATATTCTATTCACTACAATAATACATTTCACAATTTCGTCTTTGAGTGTCTTTATTTTTGTTCCTTTCAGTATCTGTGAGTCTAGGAATCTACACACAGCTTTAAGGAGAATGGTTTGTAGACTAATAGGGTTAATAAAATCTCTTATAAAAAAGTGTATACATCAAGTAGTTTTTTCACTTGGTCTTGAATGTTTAATGTAGAGCAGTATGGGTAAATTCCATGTCTACTCAAGATGGGACAACTATAGACCAATGAGATCTTTTAGTGTTCTCTAAAGGATCATATTTGGGAATATATTCCTATGAACAAGCTAATAAATAGGAAAACACACAGATTTATGAGGATTAGGTCATGATACAATAATCTGATTAGTTTCCATAAAACTTGCTAAATCCTTTGGTATTAGGGAATTGAAACTGACTTTCCTAAATGTCAGATCTTGAAGCTATTTTCCTAAGACAGCACTTTGTCTCAGTTAGATCATGAATTATTTATGAGAGAGGCCCTATTATATGGTGGAAAGTATCCACTCTTTATAATCAAACTGTAAACCCAACTTTAATTCATTCACACCATAAATCTTCTTTTGGACTCTTAATCAACCCATCAATGTTATGTCCAATTCCTATGGAGGACCATATATGATGAATGAGCTTAAATCCCAGTTAATCTTTGACATCAAAATAAAGTGATCCCTTATACTTTTATTAGTAAGTAGAAACGCTATCTTATGCTCTCTTTTTAAGTATACAATTCTTTGTTAAAGATTAATTCAGTACTATTATAAAGCTAGCGACTTGCCCGTCAAAAATGACGGCAATAAAAAGTGAAGCCTGGCAATCCTGTTTGCCACACAATGGGAGCCCCTCCCCCCTCTACTTTACTGGCCTCATGATAAACGCCTTTGGTGCTCATCACAGGCCTTGCAATAAGTGCCTTTGACGCTCATTGCGAACCTCTACCCTCCTCCTCCTCTCCCACCCTCTATTTTACTGGCCTCGAGATAAACGCCTTTGACGCTCATCATGGACTTTGCAATGAGTGCCTTTGGCACCTATGTCTCTTTCCCCCTCTCTCCCTCCCCTGTGTCTCTTCCCCCTCCCTCATGTATCTTAAACCCATTTCCCTCCCCTGTGTCTTTCCCCCTCCCCTGTGTATCTCCCCCTCCCTCCCATGTGTCTCTTCCCCCTCCTCTCACTCCCATGTATCTTTTGCCTCATTTTACTCCCCTGTGTCTTTTCCCCCCTTCTCTCTCTCCCCTGTGTTTCTTTCCCTCCTGTGTCTCATCCCCCCTCTCCCTCCCCTATGTCTCTTCCCCCCTCCCATGTGTCTCTTTCCCCCCTGCCCCCCGTATCTCTTTCCCCTCCCTCGTGTCTCTTCCCCCATTTCCCTCCCCTATGTCTTTCCCCCCTCCCCTTTGCATCTTCCCTCTCCTCTCCCTCCCCTGTGTCTCTGCCCCCTCCTCTCACTCCTCTGTCTCTTCCCCCTCCTCTCGCTCCCCTGTGTCTCTTTCCCTCCTGTGTCTGTCCCCCCACCTCCCTCCCCAGTCAGTAGTGCAATGCACATGCGCACTCCGACTCAATGCGCATGTGCGGACCGACGCAGTGAGCATGCGCGGGCTTTGCGATAAATCGTAGTTGGGAAACTGTGATTTGTCTCAAGAGTGACGACGATTCGCAGTTTGAGAACTATTATATGTGATTGCCAAATTTCAGTTTGTCACTTTGACATAAACTATGAGTTTCTATGTTTCTATGTATAGGGCTGTGCATATTGTTGGTGTGCAACCGACATACTTTGTCTTAAATTATTCACTTTCAACTCCGTCCACTTCTTTTCAGGTTCTCAGATTTAAATGACTTATGTTTATTTGTGTTTCGCCAATGAGTCAGTAGATCGTATCCTCTGAGATCTCTTTGTCTCTGTTATTCCTCTATTTCAGACCAATACAGATCACCCATAATGCTCAGTCATTCATACCCTTTTCTAATTTGATCTTTGGATTTGTGAAGTAACCAAACTAATGTTTATCTATTGCATCGTTCATATGCGGCGTCTTATACGCAAGAGTCTTTGTTTTGATAAAGATTTTATTTTTACACCTGTAGAAACCCAATAACATTTTTCTTATCTGTGTCTCATTATAAAAAAACTCTATTGGTTGTGCTAATATGTGGGGACAATTGTGACATATCTAGTAAGCCTGAATCATCTTTCACATATCTAGTAAGACTATATCAAGGACTTGGGTTCTATCCGTATAACCCAATGTTATTCCTCCATAACATGGTAGACTATCCTCTCAGCCATTGAAGCTATCTGCGTCACACAATCACACTATGTAGTGATACTTTCAAGTAGTGATGTCCCTAACAGTTCGCCGGAGAACTATTTGCAGCGATTTTCGCATGTTCGCGTTCGCAACGAACGGCGAACATATGCGCTTTTCGGTCCGCCCCCTATTCTTTATCATTGAGGAAACTTTGACCCTGCACCTTACAGTCAGCAGACACATTCCAGCCAATCAGCAGCATACACTCCCTTCCAGAGCCTTCCATCTGTATGACAGCCTCCATTTTAGAATCATTCTGTAGCTGCATTCGTGGAGAGAGGAGATATATTCTACCTGCTCTTGATTTAATAGGGAAATAGATAGCCAGGCTGTGTATTTAGCTTTAACTACACACCTGACGGTCTCCTTTGATATCTGCTGCAAGGACAGCAACCCAAAAAGCCCTTTTTAGGGCTAGAACATCATTTATTTTATTTTATTATTTTTTTCTGCTGATTTAATAGGGAAATAGATAGCCAGGCTGTGTATTTAGCTTTAACTACACGCCTGAAGGACTCCTTTAATATCTGCTGCAAGGACAGCAACCCCAAAAGCCCTTTTTAGGGCTAGAACATAAATTATTTTATTTTATTATTTTTTTCTGCTGATTTAATAGGGAAATAGATAGCCAGGCTGTGTACTTAGCTTTAACTACACACCTGAAGGACTCCTTTGTTATCTGCTGCAAGGACAGCAACCCAAAAAGCCCTTTTTATATTATCGTATTACTTTTTTCTGTGTAATCTAATTGCATATGCCAGCCTGCTAGCGTGTGTGTGAGGCCTATTGCGTCTAGTCTGCCAACTTTTGCCAGTGCACAGTGACACTCATATCTAGTGCAACCGTAGTGTGCAGTGAAATAAAACAACCCTTTTTTTACTGTAATCGATTGAATATCAGTAGCCTGCCTACAGGCGTGTGTGTGAGGCCTATTGCATCTAGTCTGCCAACTTTTGCCAGTGCACAGTGACACTCATATCTAGTGCAACCGTAGTGTGCAGTGAAATAAAACAACCCTTTTTTTACTGTAATCGATTGAATATCAGTTGCCTGCCTAAAGGCGTTTGTGTGAGGCCTATTGCATCTAGTCTGCCAACTTTTGCCAGTGCGCAGTGACACTCATATCTGGTATCATAGTAGCTTGCACGCATAGTACCACTAATCGAAAAAAAAATGACAGGCAGAGGCAGGCCACCCCGCAGGGGCCGTCGTAGTCGTGGTGCTGTGATTCCCTTTGGCCCTAGAATAATGCCCAGTTTTCAGAGGCAACGTACCCTGAACTTGAACAGTTCTGAGGACATGGTTGACTGGCTAACACAGGACACCCAATCTTCTACAGCTTCCGCTCGGAACCTAGACGCACCATCCTCCTCCAGCTTAACTTCGGGCACCTCTCCAGTTACCACTCGCCCAACTGCCGCCGCACACCAACACTAGCACCACAGCCGCTTCACTTTATCCATCAGCAGAGTTATTTACAGATCCGTTGGAAGAATTGAGTGATGCACAAACATTAGTGCCAGAGGATGTAGATAACAGGGATATGTCCCAGTCAGGCAGCATTACACACATGGACGTACGGTCTGATGATGATGATGATGTTGTACCCGGTGCTGCTTCCTTTGTTGAGTTGTCAGATACAAGTGAAGCGGTTGATGATGACGATGCGTCCGTGGATGTAACGTGGGTGCCCGCTATAAAAGAAGAAGAACAGGAGGAAAGTTCAGATGGGGAGACAGAGAGGAGGAGGAGACGAGTTGGAAGCAGCGGGAGGTCGTCGAAAGTAGCTAGTGGCACAGTCAGACAGCATGCATCGGCACCTGGGGTCAGCCAGACAGCACGCCAATCAACGCATGCTTTTGCCACCACCAGAATGCCGTCATTGCAGAGCTCAGCAGTGTGGCAATTTTTTTCGTGTGTCTGCCAGTGACAACAGTGATGCCATTTGCAACCTGTGCGAAAAGAAACTGAGTCGTGGGAAGTCCAACACCCACCTAGGTACAACTTCTTCGCGAAGGCACATGATGTCACATCACAAACGCCTATGGGATCAACACATCAGTACAAGCAGCACACAAAGTCAAAGCCGCCATCCTCCTCCTGGTCCAGCATCTTCAGCCACGTCAACCACTGCTGCCCTGCTGGCCCCCTCTCTACCATCCGCCACTCTGTGTCTCGCCCTGAGTAGTCCCTGCACATCTGCCCACAGCCAGGTGTCTGTCAAGGACATGTTTGAGCATAAGAAGCCAATGTCACAAAGTCACCCCCTTGCCCGGCAACTGACAGCTGGCTTGTCTGAACTCTTAGCCCGCCAGCTTTTACCATACAAGCTGGTGGAGTCTGAGGTGTTCAAAAAATTTGTAGCTATTGGGCCACCGTAGTGGAAGGTACCCGGCCGAAATTTCTTTGCACAAAAGGCAATCCCCAACCTGTACTCGATTGTGCAAAAGGAAGTAATGGCATCTCCGGCACACAGTGTTGGGGCAAGGGTCCATCTGACCACGGATACCTAGTCTGAGTTGGTGACACCGCCACGACTTGCAGGCAGGCCTGCTGCCACCTCCTCTACTCCTCCTACTCCATCCTCTTCCATAACCTCCTCGGCTGAGTCCTCTTCTGCTGCTGCTATGTCTTGCTCCACATCAACGGCACCCCCCAGCTCCACAGGTACTATTCCACATCCCGGATACGACAGTGTCACGCCGTCTTGGGGTTGACTTTCCTGAAAGCAGAGAGTCACACCGGACCAGCACTCCTGTCCGCCCTGAACGCACAGGTGGATCAGTGGCTGACTCCGCACCAACTGGAGATCGGCAAAGTGGTTTGTGACAACGGAAGAAATTTGTTGGCGGCATTGAATTTGGGCAAGTTGACACATGTGCCGTGCATGGCACATGTGTGTAATCTGATTGTACAACGCTTTGTGCATAAGCACCAAGGCTTACAGGACGTCCTGAAGCAGGCCAGGAAGGTGTGTGCCCATTTCAGCCGTTCCTACACGGCCATGGCGCACTTTACAGATATCCAGCTGCGAAACAACATGCCAGCGAGGAGCTTGATTTTAGACAGCCCGACACATTGGAATTCAACACTTCTAATGTTCGACCGCCTGCTCCAACAAGAAAAGGCAGTTAACGAGTATTTGTATGACCGGGGTGCTAGGACAGCCTCTGCGGAGCTGGGGATTTTTTTGCCACGTTACTGGACGCTCATGCGCAATCCCTGTAGGCTTATGCGTCCTTTTGAGGAGGTGACAAACCTGGTCAGTCGCACCCAGGGCACCATCAGCGACATCATACCATTTGTTTTCTTCCTGGAACGTGCCCTGCGAAGAGTGCTGGATCAGGCCGGAGATGAGCTTGAAGAGGAAGAGTTGTGGTCACCATCATCGCCAGAAACAGACTTATCAGCATCGCTTGCTGGACCTGCGGCAACGCTGGAAGAGAATGGTGAGGAAGAGGAGTCAGAGGAGGAATTTGGCTTTGAGGAGGAGGAGGAGGAAGACCAACCACAACAGGCATCCCAGGGTGCTCGTTGTCACCTATCTGGTACCAGTGGTGTTGTACGTGGCTGGGGGGAAGAACATACCTTCAGTGAGATCACTGAGGACGAGGAACGGGACATGACTAGCTCGGCATCCAACCTTGTGCAAATAGGGTCTTTCATGCTGTCGTGCCTGTCGCAGGACCCTCGTATAAAAAGGCTGAAGGGGAACGACCTGTACTGGGTGTGCACGCTACTAGACCCCTGGTATAAGCAGAAAGTGCCTGAAATTTTACCGAATTGTAATCCTCCTCCTCCCACGACCACGCTGGCAAGGAGAGGACGCTTTACAGACGTGTTGTTGATGGAGGACATGCAGAGCTTTTTAAGTCCTATGCATCGCCACAGCCCTTCGGGGTCCTCCCTCAGAGAACGACTCGACCGTCAGGTAACAGACTACCTCGCCATAACTACAGATATCGACACTATGAGGAGCGATGAATCCCTTGACTACTGGGTGTGCACGCTTGCCCTGTGGCCTGAGCTATCCCAATTTGCCATAGAACTTCTGTCCTGCCCCTCTTCAAGTGTCCTGTCAGAAAGGACCTTCAGTGCAGCAGGAGGTTTTGTCACTGATAAGAGAAGTCGCCTAGGTCAAAAAAGTCTAGATTACCTCACCTTTATTAAGAGGAATGAGGGATGGATCCCGAAGGGACTGACAGTGGGCGATACATTCGATTAAAAAAGGCCTGATAGATGAGCTGCCTTGAGCTAATAATGGTCCACACGCTGCTGTATTTTATCCCTGAATGCCGGATGACTTGTGTGACTTATCCGCCACCAACTAGGGTTCAAGACGCAATGTTTTAGGGCACTTTCTGCCTGGCAAACTAACATCAATTTTTCTGGTCGCTGCAACAATACCTAATTTTTGCATTTAAATTATTTTATTTTAGAAGGCGTACAGCATGTAATGAAAAATAAAGCATTTTTGAACAGTCTTGCATAACAGTTGTGCAAAAATACATATTTACAATAGGGACATTTTGTGAAAATTAGCTGGCTATTCCTTCTTATTTTTACTTTTTAGGTTAATAATTTTTCTTATTTTTTACTGTGATTGCAATTTAAGAGACACCTAAATCATGGTAAAACAGACAATAGTAAAGAGTATATCTGCAGGAAACACCAAAGTCCTATTAGCCATCATCCCTCCAGCAGTATTAGCTTATTATTTACAATATCTAACCTGGGCAATCACCCTTGGGTTACCCTAGGGCAGGCTTCAGTAAGCGACCTCTCCTTTCCTGGGATGATTTTGCCGCCGGTTGCGTCTGAAGGGTCTCCTCCAGGGCTCCCCCACTCCGGTCCTTCCCCCAGTGTCGCTTCAACCAGTAACAAATGTTTTATATTTGTAAAGCGACCCAATGATCCCCCTTGATAGAGGTTTATCTTTACAAATTTTGGAGAACCAATTTAAGACCGGTGTCCCCTGTTTCTGGGTCAGGGAGTGTGTGAAATGCCTCAGCCTACAGTAATTGTAATGTTCTGACAGCGGTAGCTCATGCTTGTCCCTCAGTTCCTCATAGGTGAGCATTTGGCCCTTTACTAACCAGTCTCCCAGTCTATCTAGTTTCCTTGACCTCCACCAGTGTTGTGATGTTGTGCTCATGTGTTTCGGGGCCTGAGGGTGGTCAAGAATTGGGGTCATTTGGGTGGATCCAGGGAACAAACCTGTGTGTTTCTTGGCCCATTTCCAGTATGATAGTGAGTGTCTGATTAGGGGGTTTGGCGAGTTTTTAAGGCTCTGAGGCAATTCTGATAGCCAAGCCACCTTGTCCCAGGTTAAGGGCCTTAAAGTGTGGTTCTCTAAATACACACAGGCCGGTTGATGACATATAGATTGTGCTATTGGGAGGAAAGATAGGTGACGGAACAGGTATTAAACTGATAGGAATGAATAGTACAACTTAATAAACCACTCCTATCTGGTGGCACCTTAGATTGCACATGCAGTGCCCCAAATTCGAAGTAGGAGGTCCGACCAAGCATTTTTTTCCATCTCCCTGTTCCAAAAATCCATGCCATATACACGTCCCCTAATAGTGGACATAACAGGGATTAAACCGATTGGAATAGTACTACTTAACAGTACACACCTTATAATACCGTAGACAGAGGCAACGCGTATAATCTTCCATGCTGTGCAGTGGAAGCCCCCAGACTCTGACCTGTGTATAATATTCCATGCTGGGCAGTGGAAGCCACCAGACTCTGACCTGTGTATAATATTCCATGCTGTGCAGTGGAAGCCCCCAGACTCTGACCTTTGTATAATATTCCATGCTGGGCAGTGGAAGCCCCCAGACTCTGACCTGTGTATAATATTCCATGCTGGGCAGTGGAAGCCCCCAGACTCTGACCTGTGTATAATATTCCATGCTGGGCAGTGGAAGCCCCCAGACTCTGACCTGTGTATAATATTCCATGCTGGGCAGTGGAAGCCCCCAGACTCTGACCTGTGTATAATCTACCATGCTGGGCAGTGGAAGCTTCCAGACTCTGACCTGTGTATAATCTTCCATGCTGGGCAGTGGAAGCCCCCAGACTCTGGGAGTCTGAAGAAGAGGAGTCAGAGGAGGAAGGTGGCTTTGAGGAGGTGGAAGACCAAACACAGCAGGCGTCCCAGGGGACTTGTTGTCACCTTTCGGGGACCCTTGGTGGCTGGGTGGAGGAAGAGACCTTCAATGACATCAGTGAGGACAAGGAACGGGACATGGCTAGCTTGGTATCCAACCTTGTGCAAATGGGGAGTTTGCGGTTGTGCAAATGGACTGTTTGCGGTTGTTTGCGGTGCATTAAACGGGGAGATTGGTCTGTTACTGTGAAGCAGGTGTAACCCTTACACTACCTGATCGATACAACATCATACCTGATGTTTTAAAGCATGTTATTCCAAACAATTTAGGAATGTTAGGTGATTTATGCCCTTTATGGCTTAAAACCAGACTCTGCATCAACTATGTAATTTTCCGTGGGAGTTTTGCCATGGATCCCCCTCCGGCATGCCACAGTCCAGGTGTTAGTCCCGTTGAAACAACTTTCCCATCACTATTGTGGCCAGAAAGAGTCCCTTTGGGTTTTGAAATTCGCCTGCCCATTAAAGTCTATGGCGGTTCGCCGATGTTCGTCCGTTCGCGAACATTTGATGGAATTTAAGTCCGCGGTTCACGAACCGAAAATGTTATGTTCGCGACATCACTACTTTCAAGTATAAATGTGGGATTACTCCCTCTACTGCAATATATCATTTATTAGTGCATTATTACTTGGTGCACATGAATAGTAACCTCTATGGAGCCCTGGATATTGTCTTCTTCTATGTCTATATCTTAGTTGTCAAAACAGGACTATCATGCCAATGTCAGTCTAAACTTTATCTGTGGATCCTATCCCTCCAGTAAGCCTATGGGATCATTTATGAAGTGGGTCTAATTCAATTTGTTGGGACATTGTAGGCTTGAAATATTTCTCGCTTGCTGCAAGAGCGAAACATCTCCCGTCGGTGCCTTTGGTGCTCATTGCGAGCCTCTCCCCCATCTACTTTGGTGCTTTGCAATGATCACCTTTGGTGCTCATTGTGAGCCTCTCCCCCATCTACTTTGGTGCTTTGCAATGATCACCTTTGGTGCTCATTGCAAGCCCTGTGATGAGCGCCATTGACGCTCATCACGTGGCTCACAATGAGCCTCTTCAGTTCTCATTGCAAGCCTTTGGCGCTCATCGCAAGCCCTGTGTAACTGGGTTAAGTGTTAGTGGCTTGTGTTAAGTGTTAGTGGCTTGGGTTAAGTGTTGCTGGCTTCGGCTAAGTGTTACTGGCTTCGGCCTTGTTTTGATCCTGCTTGAAATTTTTTTTTGTTTTTTTGACCGCCATTTTTGTCCTCACAGCAATTAGGGCTCTAATTAGCTTGCAACCTCACTCACAGGCTCCCTGGCTGTCCCCTGAGTTGTGTGTAATTTTTTTTTATTTATTTTGTACCAAATTTTTCTTTTTTTGGTAGTTTTTGGAGTTACGGGCTTCGGCTAAGTGTCACTGGTTTCGGTTAAGTGTTACTGGCTTTCGCTAAGTGTTATTAGCTTCGGCTAAGTTTTAATCACTTCGGCTATGGGCATCTTTAATCTTTTTCCATCCTCCATTGGTGGTGTGTAATTGGGCAAATGAGATCTCTGACAGGACCCTGAAAAGGCACTATTGCAAGAGCTGCAATAAACGCCTTCGGCACTCATTGCAGCAAAGTGCTGCGAGCCAAAGTCTTACGGGCTCATTGCAGCCGAAGTCCTATGGGCCTCACGCTGAGCGCTTTCGTCGCTCATCGCGAGGCCCACAATATTTAACATTGCGTGACCAACATTCAGAAGATCCACAACTATTATATTTCATTTTGCTGCATTTTCACCATTGTACCCAATTGTAAGCATTGTACCCCAGTTAAACATTGCTGAAGAATTAATTTGGGGCAATTTTGTAGGAGGATGTTAAGGATATCGCCACATTTGTTTTATTTTTGTGTACATTTGGGTTATTTTTTTACATTATTTTTTTTTACATTGGGTTATTTGAAGATGTTTACATTGGGTTATTTTATGATATAGTTTATTTTACATTGTTTTTTTTATGATATAGGTTATTTTACATTGGGTTATTTTAAGATGTTCATTGGGTTATTTTATGATATAGGTTATTTTACATTGGGTTATTTTATGATGTTTACATTGGGTTATTTTATGATATATGTGTACCAAAAAATTGTCCTATGGATGCTATTTAGGAATCCTTGAACAACCAACCAAGGTTGTACAGAAACACCTTTTATGCAGCCTTTATTTTAATTATTATTGCCACATACTTATTTTAAAAATGCAATCTTTATTTATACATATAAAATATTATTAAAAATGCAATGATTAAAAAATTCATGTTAAACCCAAGGTTTTTAGTCCTTTGGGTTTTTTGACGTCCAGCAAATTATTAAAGGTTTATTTAAGTTTTATTTTTCTTATTATTATATTCTTTGCGTTGATCCCAGCTTTTTTATTTAATTACTTTATTATGCTCAAGTCAATAAATGATTTTGTTTTTTAATTCAACTGTATTTGTGTTTTTTGATTATTTTTCCTTAATCAAATCCTTATCAGGTACCCTGGATTCTAATTTACATAAGATTAAGATTTTTACATAAAATTAAGATAATGTTTTATAATCCTTTTATCTGTTTATAGTTTGGTTTATTCATACAGCACTTCACTTGAGTATATGCTTTAAGTGCCTTTATGTTTCTTTTGTGTTAATCTTTTCTCCTGTTTATTTATGTTAATTTGTGATTCTATTACTTAAAGTGCATTATAATTCATATTGTGTTATTCAAAACTATTATCTTAAAGTGCTTGTGCTATTGTGACTTAATGCTAATTTCTTCTTATATTGTTGATTTAACCTTTTACCTCGTGACTGTTAGTCTGTCACAGTCACTTCTTTACCTTATTCATTTATAGTGCTAGTGCTGTGCTATTTTTTTAAATGTATACACTCCTGATTATATGCTGTTTCTTAAACTGTATGTTTCATTAATGCTTCTGTCTATTTTTTAAAAGGAGGTTGTGTCTTCCTTTTTCTTCCTTTTTTTTTGCTTTAATTATGCTTTTACTCTTTTTTCCTTTTTCTTGTTTTTCTATTTTCTTATTCTTGTATATAACGCTGTTGTTACTATATTGTAACTTTGTGGTGAAGGAATTGGCTTCCTAGTTGGTAGTGGACCTAGAGCTATAGAGCTATATCTATCATGCTCCAAGCTATGTTAGCGTGGTCTGCGCTGTGATCACGCTTACTGATGATGTCACAATCTCCCGACGCGAGGTTCGTGAGTTTCTATCAGTCTCTCACTCATCAGGGGCACCTTATTATTATTAAATTAATATCATTATTATTTTATGATGTTTACATTAGGTTATTTTATGATATAGGTTATTTTACATTGGGTTATTTTATGATATAGGTTATTTTACATTGGGTTATTTTAAGATGTTTACATTGGGTTATTTTATGATATACGTTATTTTACATTGGGTTATTTTATGATGTTTACATTGGATTATTTTATGATATACCGTAGGTTATTTTACATTGGGTTATTTTAAGATGTTTATATTGGGTTATTTTATGATATACGTTATTTTACATTGGGTTATTTTATGATGTTTACATTGGATTATTTTATGATATACCGTAGGTTATTTTACATTGGGTTATTTTAAGATGTTTACATTGGGTTATTTTATGATATAGGTTATTTTACATTGGGTTATTTTAAAATGTTTACATTGGGTTTTTTAAAGATCTGGAAAAAAACATACTCTAAAAGTGTCACTTCAATTGTTCTCTAAGTTTAATATTGTAATTTGTCTTAAAGACAAAACGTATAAGGATAAAGTCATGACCTTAATATGTATAGCTTAGAGAGGAGAAGGGAGAGAAACCTGTAAATATATCAAAGGATTTAATAAATTTCAAGAGGAAAGTGTCTTTAAGAAAAAGAGAAATTAAATAACAAGAGGTCTCCATTTGAAGTAGGAAGATTTAGGGGTTTAGAATTTTAAGCATATACTGTATCTGTCCTGAGGCTTAATTAAACCAAACAATTAGATACATAGAAAGGATAAACCAGATAACCACCCTTTTCTGGTTCTTATCTGCAGTCAAATCTACATTTCTATGTTTCACTTATCCCAAATTAGAAATATTTGTTATATGGATGAATTTAATCTCTGAAATAATTTTAAGACTGTAACTCTGGATCTGATGAAATAAAAAAAATAATCTCAAAATATATCCCTGTTTAATAAATACATCTCTTCAAACAGGTGTAGTCCGACTTTAGTGGTACTTCAGTGTCCATCACAATCAAAATTACATTTGAACATGATACAGAATTTCCCTAATCTTCAATAAGAGCCTCTCAGCCAATGGGAAAGGTGGTGACCCAGTAGAAGGAGACTTGGGCTATGCAGTCCATCAGTCTGATACCTACCAGTCATCCTTAGAGACCCATCAGTAGGTTAAAATGTACTTTTAGGGGCCACTGCCTTAATTGATGAATTTACAATGTCTTAGCTGTCGTCTAAATGCTGATTTTACATCAGTATTTTTCAAACTGTAAATTACTGGGTTTATCATTGGGATTACTGCTGTGTTAAAGAGAGAAACATATTTTTTATACTCTAAATCGTTATCTGAGCTTGGCCTCAGGTATTGGAAGAAGAGGGTCCCATAGAAAATGTTGACAACTGTGAGGTGTGAGGAACACGTGCAGAACGCTTTAATTCTCCCTGTGCTGGAACGGATCTTCAAGATGTTGTTAATAATAAAAATGTAGGGGTTAAACGTTAGAAGAAAGGAAGTGAAACCTAAACCGAATCCTTCAATGAGGAACAAGGTCTCAAAGGGAGAGATATCATCGCAAGACAGATTCAACACAGGCATAATGTCACAGAAAAAGTGATTGATTACATTGGACCTGTAACACGATAACTGTGATAATAAAATGAGATAAGGTATAATGTCTAAAAAACCCAACATCCAACATATGGCAGCCAATAGAGCGCAGACTGTATGGTTCATGACCACAGGATAATGCAAGGGTCTACAAATAGCCACATATCGATCATAACTCATGGCCGCTAGGAGAAAAATCTCAGCAGCAATCATGGACAAATATAGGAATATATGTGTTCTGCAAGCAAACAAAGAAATTGTGTTATCTCTAGTTATGAAGTTACTAAGGATCTTATGTAGAGTGATGGTGCTGGTAGACATGTCCACGAGAGACAGATTCCCCAGGAAGAAGTACATGGGAGTGTGCAGATGATGATCCAGGCAGACAAGTACAAGAATGGTCATGTTACCACCAAGAGTGAGGAGATAAATTATTAGAATCAGAAAGAAGATTGGAGCCTGTAGACCTAGATGGTCAGAAATCCCCTTGAAAATAAAATACATCACCATGGTGTTGTTGTCCTTCTCCATAATTATACATGTACGATCTGCTGAAGCTTATCAATCTTTGTATCCGTGTGGTAGCTTAGAAAACTGCTTAGAGTTCCTTGGACTGCAAGAAGATCAATGCAATAAATATTACAGGAAACAAATCAAACTGCTCACTGGAAGGTTTGATCATGAGGCTGAAGCTCGAATATTTTTGCCATATCATCAGAAGACGGGATTCTCTAAAGAACATGCTGATGCTGAGAAAGATTGAAAGCACACAAAGAAAGGCACGGCTGAGGTGGAGATAGATAGATGAAGTAATTGAACATGAACATGATGGAGAACAGAGGGGCAGTGGCTGACAGATGTTCATGGCGTGCTGTGGTCCATAGGGTCAAGGAGAGTCAGACATAACTAAAAGATTAAACAACACCAACATCTCAGATTGGTAACCATTTCCATTCACTTGAATTGAAAGTGGGTGATAACAGAAGCTTAGCATGTCTGTATTTCAAAGCTAACAAAATAAAGTAATACATTACAATGACTATAAAAGTGTGTTACAAAATATCTAATATGACAAATAATAAAAACTCTAGTTAATTATTGATATTCATATTCACAGGATTATTTAGCCCTATAAAACATGGAGTGTTTTGGGAAATATAATTATCATGCAGTATGGCAAAGAAAAATAACAGCAATTTATTATTGAATATATTAGCTCTGTTTATTTAAGATGTAGATTTTCATTAGTAAAACATCCTGTCACATTAAGCACTTCTCAGTGGTCAACTATATTTTAATAGACCAGCACATTTTCTAGACTGCATGTCTATTTTAATGTGTGGATAAGGAAGAAAAATAACTTGTAAAAAAAAAGAAAATTATTGAGAAAGTACAACATAAAGTTTCTAAAGGGAGAGAAGGAGGAAAGGAAAGATAAATAATAAAGAAGGTACATAAAAATGTGTAATAAAAACATAGAAGAAATGTTTCATAGTGAATTGACAAGTCTAGGACTGTTTGTGGTCACAAAAGCCATAGAAGTGGTCCTACCATAGGCCCATCAGAGCCAGGTCTCTAGTTTCATGTTTGTAGCATTTTATTAAACTTGTTGACAGAAACGAACATATGATCCGTAACATCCCAGAACTTATTTCCCCCTTCTTATTCCTCGGCTCTGATCCAAGAGTAATTTCTCCAGGAGCAACTAGTAAGATATTTTGTGATATCTTTAACAGAACCTATAACAGGAAAGGGCTGCCCACTTACCTTCTCCAGCTTATTCCTCTCCAGTTACTCGGTTTCTCTTTAGAGCAGGGTTTTTATTAGTAAACTGGAACGTCTCAGAGGATGTCTCATGAGATGTCAAAGACCCGAGAGTTTAATCATCATTATGTTCGTCTGAGTATGTCTGTAGTTGTGTATATCACCCAAGTGACCAAACATTCAACCAGACTGGAATTAACTCCATTGCTTCTTCTTATCCTCAACCATATTTAGATATTATATTTCAGAGTCACTATTATTTAATATAAATTTCAGGTCTCTCTTCTATACACTTTTCTTAAACAATAAAACAATAACACATTTACATAGGCAAACATAATGTGGGCATTTTGGGGCTTTCAAAATGTCTCCCTATTTTGGAGCCCTATTAAATTCCACACTCGTAACTCATAAATATACTTTTTTTTAATGCTTTCACTCGTAACTTTATGTAGCTCTCTTGCAATAAACCAGTGGTTTGCCAGTAGAAGAGTAGGATTACGTGATGCTCATAATGTTACACCAACCACTGCAATTTTACTGAATTTCTTACTGGGACACAGTAATAAGAACCAATAGGAAATAGGAAATGTCAAGTTAATTGACTGGAATTGACCGTAAAAATGAGAACTCGCTGCCCTAACATTGACCGTATTGTAAAACTCTCCCAGTGAACATGCAGGTCTAGGAGTTGGAGAGAGGGAGAAGGAGCTCATAGAGGTTGGAGAGTAGGTTGGTTCTTAATTTTACTTAGTACCATTTACAAAATAATTACTTTACACTTAAATGTACCAAACACATACTCACACATAGATTAATACCACACATATATCTATATATAGCTAAGCCATATCACTCATACACCCCATAACTCCCACCATATAACATAACATAAAAAAACAAACATAATACATACATACATTTGTATTTTTCAACTTAAACATTTACACATACATATTTTTTATTTGGATTACTAATGAATTGAGGAGTTGAGAGGAGGGGATGAGTAAAGGAGGAGAAGAGGAGGAGGGTGGGGGGTTTATGGGTAGTGGAGGAGACAGAGGAGGGAGAGGTTTGGAGAGAGGACGAAATGAAGTGGAGAGGGAAGGAAATAGATTGAAGAGGGGAGGGAGAGGAGCGGAGAGAGTGGGAGAGGAGGGAGGGACAGCAGTGAGGCTAGAGGGAGAGGTGGAGGGAGGTGCTAAGGGTGGTAATGTGGGGGTGGTAAGTGAGTGTGAGGGAGGGATGGAGGGATTTGTCCCGAGAGTAATGTACACATAGTGAAGGGACAGAGGGAGAGGGGCCTAATTCGGGGAGGTAGTGGTGGTGAGGGACAGGCTTCAAGGAGAGATCATAGAGTCTATGATTCCCAGCAACATTTATGAATACAATAGGCTTTACAGAACCACAGGGCCCCTAGCTATAACCAAGAGGAAATGATAGTCCTCCTTCGTGAGATCCGTGACCATGCTACTATTCTTCAAAGGGGGAGGGAAGTTAGGCCTGGCCAGAGGGCCCAGGCTTGGAGTCAGATGGCAGCATCATGGTAGCCCTAGTATTTGCTAACATGGATGTAAGATCTGTCAAGCAAATATATGATAATAGCAAATGTCAAGAAGAAGATGGATTAAGAAATAAAAGCAGCGAGAGCTGCAGACGGTGGCCCTCCAGACAGCATCACCTATAATGAGTGGGAGAGGACTCTAAAGCGCCAGCTACAGTGGTGGGACTTCCAGGCCTTGTGGACTTGCATAATTTCCAGCACCATGCAAGGTACATATTATATACAAGATCATTATCTCACATACCCATACATGTATACACACAGTTCATGTAAATGCTACCCACCAATTAATGGGATATTTACTTTCCCAGGATTTGACTAGGAATAGATGTATAATCTATCCATAGTAAAAATACAGGATGTCCATGATTTCTTAAGGGTATACATTATGTATATTAAAAAATGGAATGGATAATGGAAGTGATACATACAAATAAGACAAACAATGTTTTCACATAAAAGACAAGTACACAATTCCCCTTTTTTTTAAATTGGAAGGTTGACTGGTGTATGTTTGACTGGTAATTGCAGATTGAATCCCTTTGATCTGATATAATATGTGTATGACACTTATCTATATACTAACTTGGTTACCACTGAATACTAAGCATTTGTGAGATTACTTAATGTTCCTCTTCTGTGATTTCTATTTTGTTTTTCATCCGTATGGAACCTGTGGACAAGACAACAAGGGATTATTCATTAAGCCACTTAACTCTATAAAGACACATTCTCCTTCCTCCTATCCTTGCCCTGGTAGAAACCTGAGGCGAAACGCGTGTGTCGGCTGTGGTATGGAGGCTGTCCCACATTAGTGACATCACAGCAGCTCACCGGGAGTGGAGAAAATTACTTCTGAGGCACTGAACCGTGGCACAAAGTAGACAGAGTGGTTTTGAGACTATATAGACTACACAAAGTAATGTACTTCTGCGACATCAATGTTTTGTACATATAAAGGATTAAGATATAACAACTTATAAAGAATGATTAATACTCATAGTATTTACTAAACATTAGCCTATGTACACCCCACTGTGTGATAGCAAATAAGGGGGTACTTAGATCTTATAAGTGACATATCATCTGAAATACAATTGCTATTTCCTGTGATAGCATACTTTTAAGTTTATCAGTACAAGTCAATATTGTTCTTTGATCTGCATTGCTTTTAGCTGTAGGAGCGGAGAGTAGAGTAGACTTGATTTGAGTTAGGGGTAAGTGGTGGATCTTCAAAGCTGCTGCATTAGTTTTGTAGAGCTCTTAGTTTTAGGGATCCCTTATTGTAATAATTAGGAGGTGAGAGTAGGGTTTTCACTTATTTAGGGTGATAAGTAGTGGGTTCCCAGTACTGTCACATTAGCATTAATAGTGATTTTCTTGTGGTAGGTAAGCACATTGCATGTTTTTATATTTATATCGTTTATATTACATTTTTATATTATAGTCACATGATTTTTTCATATGATAGATACTTGAATCTATATAGAAAATAAAACCAGAGCATTATTACTATAAGGAAACCACATTTTTTTCTAAGTGTGGATTTTGTCACATTGACAATTAGACTTACTTTAAGTTGACACTGAACCTCAATATTGGTCTATTTTTTTACTCAGATAGAATTAATTGGTGTTTCCCACATTTGTTGATGCCTTTTCTTACCTTCCTCTACATGTACTGTGTTGATTAATACAGAACCTACGTGATTACTTATTTTATATCTTAAAACATTTATTGATTTGATCTGTGGCTCTGCAATGTTGGTGTATATTTTTCGTGTATTTTTTTGGAGGGATTAAAATATAGTCCATATAATAACTGATGTAATACCTTACTTTATTTGCTGCCAATACCTAAGGTCAAGATCTACAGAAACTATAGATACAAATACACTATTCTCTCTGTCTAATACAGTTGCTGTTCCCATACTAAATCATTGTATTTACAGATTAAAAAAACAAAGATGTAAAGTCAGCTTTGAGAAGTAGACTAGGATTGTGTGAAGGTGTAAAATGAAGTCAAGACTTTTGGAAAAATTCATCAAACATGGTAATAATTCAAAATATAAATGGTTTAAAAATTTCTAGAGAGAAACAACCCTACAGTCCTAAAAGAAAAAAGAGATAAGAATTATAAACCATGTTGATTGTATTTTAATGTACCTGTAGGTTAAGGGGTTGTCTATAACATGTATATATTACAATATATAAAAATCAATGAGTAAGCTTGAGTCCATTTGCAATGTATACAGCTATACAGATACCTGTTGACAGCAGTTTACTGGTCATTCGCGTCATTAGTTTACATCTATAGGAATGTGACAATAATGTGATGCATGTGGATGTCCCCATAACCCCAACCATTGAGAACACACTGACACGGGTTACAACAGTGTAACAAAGCTTTAATATTTACACAGACCGCAATCAGCAGTGGTCAAGACTGTGCAACAATATCATGGGTGTGGTTTGGGTGGGTCCCGAGACAGCAAGAGGCTCCAATTGAAAAAAGGGGATACCTACAGGGGCCAATATAATAGTCTAGAATAAGCATGATGCATAGCACCTACCAGGGTCACTACACCTCAACCGGAATCTAACGAAAAAAAGGATCATCACAAATCACTCAATTTAATTGAAGAAACCATTAATGTGCATAGCACTTACAACTTGTCTAGATCTGCTCTATGAAACAGATGCGTCAACCTCTGGACTATGTAATACAATCCAGTTTCACACATGCAGTGTAATGACAAAAAAATGGAAAAACAATTAAAAGGTGGTAAACTAAAAAAAAGTCGGAGGATAAAAAAACTAATGACAATGCATGTACAGTACAGTGCTAAATACTGTACCAATATACCAACTTACATCAGACGCAAGGATTTGTTCTCAGACTGATATTGAGGTCAGGATCACATGCTTCACTAGTGCTTATATTAATGCTGGCTGTCATTAACATGCCATTGTGAGACTTTGCAAGTCCACTGCCATAGCAGAATTAGTCTACATTTAAGCTAACAACAATCATGTCTGAGATATCTGGCAATATAATAGCTTTAGGGTTGTGGGAGCTACATGTTAAGGCGGGCTGTCAATGAAGAAATGTCTACCTTGAGAGGCTCTGGGAAAAACTCATACCTCATACATATCCTTCAACATAAGGCCTTAAAAAAAAGTGACTGCAGCATCTCTTCTCAACAGCATTCCTCAGTGACCATCAATTGGTGACATGTTAAACCAAACCCAATGTGTTCACAGAGAAGGTAGGTAGCCATCTGCATACAAAATATCACCATCACATAGGCCAAGATCCAAGACTCTGTAGCCAGGCTAGACTAGGTTAACATTGTGACCAATAGATTGTCACTGAGGAGTGCTGTTGAGAAGGCAAAAACATGCCCGCAGCACCTATCTCCTCCTCCACCTGGGCACATGGCAGACATTGTTCGCATCCGGATGTTGTCTCCTCACTTTTGGTTGTTGTGGTGGGGGGAAGGGGGTGGCAGAGGCACAGTGGGTGGTGGGGGCAGAGGCATGGTGGAAGGAGAGGAGGTTCCGGGCTGCTGGTACCGGGGGGATGTTTCGGATCGTGATGAGGGTGGGAGGGCTCCATTCTCAGCAGACCAGCCATGTAGTTCTCCTTCATCATGTTAGGCCTCCTCACCTGCCTAAAGATCCTTTCCAGGCTGCGCCTCATGGCAGAGATGCTGGTCTCCATCCTCCTCATGCAATTAATTTGGTCCTTCATAAGGGCCAGTATCTCCGCCAGTGCAGCCTGGATCGTTGGTGGTGGTGTGACAGAGGTCTGGGTTGCAGGGCCTGATGAGGAAGTGGCAGAGGTTGATTAGGGAGGGTCTGGGACCATGGCTGAAGTCAGGAAGTGTTGATGGCAGTGTCTCCAGTGACTTTGGCGGCCAGGACAGCTCACTGCAGTGTGGGGACGGAGGAGCTGTGTTGTACACCAGTGATGTTTAGGGCACCTGTAAAATGGCCAGTCTTTCCAGGAGGGGGACAGTCATGTAAAGATGGCTGAGGCTCAGTCCAGGAAGGGTATCATCGACCACCATGACCTCCCACTCTTTAGAGCCAGGGCCCTCCGATGATCCTCCTCCCTCCTCCCCCTGAGCTGTCTCCTGCTGGGCGGGGCCCGACGACACCACCTCTGGCTCACCACTGGACCCAGACCTTCTCCTGGATGCTGAAAGATAGAAAAGAAAGTCATTAGTATGATAATTTATACATTATTATGTTTCCATTCCTAATCTGACATCCAGGCTTGAACCTGGGTGATTCCCATAATTGCAACTCAGATTAGCTAACATTTACTAGATTTGATCTACTCTGTGGTTCTTGTTCTTGATCTTTCCTGGCTCCTAACGCTGTCTTGATTTTTGCTGCATTCTGTAACTGCATAGGCTGCAGTGGGAACACCAATACATGGACTCTCTATTGCTTGATTACATTTGTTGTGCCCAGGAATGACAGTGATTTCTCTGCTTCATGGATTTAATGTTGGTCATCATGTACAATATGTAGTGTGTGTGATGCACATGTGGTGGCACATTGGTGCATGTCATATTCATCTGAGATGGAGGCTGGGTCCTGCTGGGCCACCGGGGCTGAAGCTCCAGTGCTGGGAAGTGGTCTAAGGAGGTCTCTTGCGACCCTCTCCCACTCCTTATAGGTGACGCTGTTTCCTTGGTCTTCTCTGGCCATCCTCCTCACCTTGGCCCTGATTCCACAAAACAGTGTTTTACAGACCACACGCTCCTAGGCACTGTGCCCACCTCTTCCACCTCCGCTGCTCCGCCCAAGCCTGAGCCTTAGGCCCAGGCTTTACCTGCTTCCTCCCTGTTAGGAAGACTGGTTGGGCATGGATTGCATCCAGGAGGACCAGTGTCTCCTTGGGCGTTTAATTGCCTGCCCTGGCTGTGCCCCTAGCCCTTTGTCCTCTTAACTGTCTCCCTCCTCCTCTCCATCCTCCTCCTCCTCCTCTTACATAGTTACATAGTAATTAAGGTTGAAAAAAGACTTTCAGTCCATTAAGTTCAACCGTTTAAGATCTCCTCTGATCTGCAATATGCGGATAAAATATTAATTAATTCAGTGTTAATTAATTATTAATCTTTTATTTTTATTTTTTATTATTAATCCAGAGGAAGGCAAATAGAAAAAAATAAACTAGTGAGACTTAGCCAATTGTCTCAAAGGGAAAAAAAATATTAATTCCTGCCTGACCCCAGATACTGGCGATCAGATTTCTCCCTGGATCAATACTCCCTCTCTAATTATCCATGATAACCCTGAATTCCCTTGTTAATTAGAAATAAATCCAGTCCCCTTTTAAAGTTATCTATCAAATCCACTGTCACCACCTCCTCTGGTAGAGAATTCCACAGATTAACCACCCTTACTGTGAAGAACCCTTTTCTTTCTTTGAGGTGGAATCTTTTTACTTCTAACCTCAAGGGATGTCCTCTTGTCAGTTGAAAACCTCTTTGCACAAAAAGCTCTCTTGACAAAACTTTATACTGACCCTGGATGTATTTATATAAGGTAATCATATATCCTCATAGACACCTTTTTTCTAGAGAAAATATGTTTAATTTGGTTAGTATTTCTTCATAACTTAGCCCCTCCATTCCCCTTATTAGTTTTGTTGTCCTCTGTATCTTTTCCAGCTCTAAAATGTTCTTTTTATGAAGTGGTTACCAAAATTGTACTCCATATTCCAAATGAGGCCGTACTAGAGAATTGTTTAGTGGCAGAATTATATTTGTTTCCCTTGCTTCTATACCCTTCTTAATACATGCTAATATTTTATTTGCCTTTGCAGCTGCTGCTTGGCTTTGAGAACTGTTACCTAGGTGGTTGTCCAGAAGCACTCACAAATCCCTTTCAATATCTGATCCCCCTAGATTTGCTCCATTAAGATTATAAATCGCATGGCTATTTTTCCTTCCCAGATGCATAACTTTACATTTTGTGGCAGAGCGCCCCCTTCTGGCGGGATCAACGCTCTGTTTATCCAACTTTTTATGCTCTTTATGGAGGACTCTGGAGCCTTTGTATGCTTTCACAGGCTTTAATAAGTGGTTGGCATAATATAAATAAACATAGCTTATGGTCAGCATGAAATAAACATCTACTCAAACAGGCTTACTTACTTGCAGGAACGCCACTGACTAGCCCTGGGACCGCTAATCGGCCTGCAGGTAAAAACAGTACCTTTTGTATCACAGAGGGGTGGTACCTTTAAGTCCAGTCACTTAGCTGCAATGGATCCTCTTCTGCTTGCAGCGAATGTTCCTTTAAATCAGGTGTAGTCACACAGCCTGATCCCACAATGGCAGCTTCACTTGCTGCTCTGGCACACTTGCTTCTCAGTCTCTGGTGCTCTGTCTCTCTCTGGAGCACTGTGGGTCCACACCCAGCCTGAAACCCCCTTGCTGGTTGCTTCAGGAGGCCTTTTAAAGAAACTTCCAGCTGGGCCTGATTACACCTCCAGCTTAACTCCGTAGCTCCTGGTGTAAATAATAATGTCTCAGGGATTAGTCCTCTTCCTAGCGCTGCGTCCACACTGGCCTCTGGGGGCAAACCATCACAATTTATTAGTATTATATCTCATCTGCCGTTTAGATGCCCATTCCTCAATTTTATGTAAATCTCTTTGGAGGGAAATCACCATTATCTGATTTAATTACCTTGCACAACTTTGTGTCATCAGCGAACATGGAGACACCACACTCCAATCCCACCTCTAAGTCATTAATACATATGTTAAGAAGGAGAGGACCTAATACTGAACCCCAAGGAACCCCACTTACCACATTAGTCCAATCGGTATATGTTCCATTTACAACAACCCTTTTATTCCTGTCTTTTAGCCAGCTCTCAATCCATGAGCAGATATTTACTGCAATTCCTGTATCTCTTAGTTTGCACAATAGTCTCCCATGTGGCACTGTATCAAAAGCCCTTACAAAATCCAAAAATACTTCATTCACTGAGTTGCCTTGATCCAGGTTCCTACTAACCTCCTTATAGAAACTAATTAGATTTGTTTGACATGACCTATCCCTCATAAATCCATGTTGACTCCTACATATAATCCTGTTCAAATAGACATATTCTTGTATATTATCTCTTATTAACACTTCTAAAAGCTTCCCCACTACAGAAGTGAGGCTCACTGTTCTATAATTCCCCGGATTTTCTCTTGTTCACTTCTTAAACATAGGTATCACATCTGCTTTTCTCCAGTCATCTGATAGAGACCCTGTGTTGAGTGAATCTTAAGATATTAAATATAATGGTTTGGCTATTACAGAACCCAGTTCCCTTAGTACCCTTGGATGTTTTCCATCAGGACCTGGGGCTTTATTAACATTTATTTTTTCCAACCTCTTTTGGATTAATTCCTGTGTTAACCAATTATTCGGCAAAGGTAGTGTAGCCCCATTATGTTGCCGTGTCCCAACCACTGGTACCTCCCTTGTGTATTCCGAAGAAAAGAAAAAGCTCAACTGCCTTTTCCTGGTCACTAATTATCAGATGGCCTGTGTCACATTGTAATGTTCCTATAGCTTCCTTCCTCGCCTTCTTTCTATTAATATACTTAAAAAATATTTTAGGGTTAGTCTTACTTTCTTTTGCAGTTAATTTTTCATTTTCTATTTTAGCCAGTCTAATCGCCATTTTGCTGCCTTGGTGATTTCCTTGTACTCTCGTAAAGCAGTCTCTGTCCCCTCTTGTTTGTATAATTTAAATGCCTGTTTTTTACTCTGTATCTAGATCTTTAAATCATTGTCAAGCCACATTGGATGTGATTTACTCCTTTTACTTTTATTCCCACGTGGTATACTGTATGGTGATAAGTATGTATATTTAGTAAGGTTTTGAACATTGTCCATTTATGTTCAGTATTTTTACCCATCAGTTCTCTGTTCCAGTCTATACTTTGTATTGCTGCCCTTAGACCGGTAAAATCGGCCATTTTAAAATTAAGAGTTTTTTTTGGCCCCTTACAGTTTTGTTACAGTTTCAATCTCAAATGAGACTGTGTTGTGATCACTGTTTCCCAAAGTTGCCCTATGTCAACATTTGATACTATATCAATATTATTTGTGATAACTAAATGCAAGATGGCCTCATTTCTAGTAGGTTCTTGTATAACCTGGGCCAGATAATGATCCCTGAGTGTGCTCAAGAACCTGCTCCCTTTAGCTGAACTGCTGGTCTCATTTATCCAGTTTATTTCATGGTAATTAAAATCTCCCATTATTAGAACTTGCCCATGCTTAGCTGCATTTCCAATCTGTAACAATAATTGTATTTCCTCACTTTCAGCTATATTTAGGGGTTTATAGCATACTGCTACTAATATTCTTTTGGAATTTGCTGCTCCGCTATTTAACTCTACCCACAAACATTCAACATTATCACTAGTTCCGCCATAATTATCTTCTCTGACTATAGGCTTAAATTCAGGCTTAACATACAGACAAATCCTTCCTCCTATTTTACCATTGCCTCTATCTTTCCTAAATAGGTTATAACCATCCAGATTAACAGTCCAGTCATGAGATTCATCCCACCATGTTTTGGTAATAATATTAAATCTCCAATTTTTCCTGGCAAGCTTCTGGAATTAGCAATCATACATCTTATGTTATGAGTCTGTAGTTCTGAAGTAGTTCTTGCATACTTTGATTGACTGAGCAGCTAGCCTTTTAAGCTAGTTAGGCAAAAGTTGAAATACAAAATGTTCTACAGATAATAGAGGTAGAAACATAGGAGGGCAAATCCAATATGATCAGGTCAAAGCTGTGCTATAGCAGACTATAGGGCACCAGCCATGGAGATCGACGGCAACCCCTTGGAGTATCTAACACATCATATATCATCACATCGTATAATCGTGCAAAAGTTTTCACACACACATACAAGGCAAAAGGTGAACAGGGAAGTGAGAGGAGGTAAAGAGACACAGGGCGGGGAGTGGTGGGGGGGGGGAGACACACAGGGGTGAGAGACACAGAGGAGGCAGAGCAGGGCAAAGAGACACAGTGCAGGGAGAAGGGGGAAGAGACACAGGGGAGGGAGAGGGGGAAAGAGACACGGGAGGGAGAGGGGGAAATGAGACACTTGGGAAGGAGAGGGTGGCAAGAGACACAAGGGTGAGAGCGTTTGTAATGCTCGCAAAGTTACGGGCTTGTACATGCGCACATGCCGCAACCTGCAATGATCGGCGAGGCCCTTGAAGTACATGGGGGGAGAGGCTTGCAAAGAGCACTGAATGTGCTTATCGTAAGGCCCCTAATGTAGAGGGGGGAGGCTCACATTGTGTGGCAAACTGCATTGTAAGGTTTCAATTGTTTTTGCCGTCATTTCTGACGGGCAAGTCGCTAGTTAATTATAAAAGGTTGTGAGTTCAGTTTTATTTTTTTCATTTTGTTTAAATTTCGTAATTCAGTTAAATAATTATTTTAAAGGCATTATAGCACGTACTGTCACCACTTTTTTAATAGAGATTTTGGGATTTTGATTTTGATGGGATGCAAACTCACAAACTCATTTTCTAAGGAAAGTTAATTTAACCCTTATACTCCACATGCCTTACCATGGATGAAAACAAACAATATGCTGTACAAACTATAAGACTTCCTTTCTCCTTTCCTTTCCTTTCTCTTTCTCAGCCTTCCCAGATGGTTGTAACTATTGTCACCGGCCAGTGCAGCTTATAAAGTTTTTATGAGCAGTCAAAAACCTACATAACATACATACATACATGTTTCCGCTATTGGCTATTTCAGAGCCAGGCTTGGGATTTCTGCAGTGGCGTAGCAAGGAGGGCAAAGCGGGCAGTCTATATATATATATATCTACTGTGTGAGCTGATGCTGAAGGGGGGCCGAAAAAACAAAAAAGAGAGAAAGGCAAAGAAAGGGAGAAGAAAGAGGGAGAAAGAGAGGGAGAGAGTGAAGGTGAGAGGGAGGGAGAAAAGAGAGAGGGAGAAAGAAGTGGAAGGGTGTGTATATATATATATATATATATATATATAGAGAGAGAGAGATGTATAGTATATATTTTTTACTTCTATAGGCATAATGTTAAATATATATAAAAAGGTACTATATATACATACAGTAGACTCTCAGTTAACCAGCACCCATGGGGATTGTTAGATGCAGGATAAATGTAGTTTCTGGTTGCTTGAGAGTTACATATAGCATAGCTGCACACAATATGCTCTGCTGAGTATATTTGTCAGTGAGGGCTCTTCCTTCTAGCAGCAGCAGCTTTCACTCCTCACTTACACACAGGTATGTTCGGCTGGAGGGTGTGTTTTCATTGCTAGGCGCATATATATATGTATAAGCACAGAAATATAATTTGGGACTCCTTTTATATATATATATATATATATATATATATATATATATATATATATAGTAACCGTTTGCCCCTAGAGGATGAGTAAAGTAGTGTAAATAGTTCTTGACAGGAGTGATGGAGTTAAACTTCTAAAGAACTCATAATTGCTGCAGGTGCAACTTCCCTTTAAAGCCTGGAAAGCAGACATGGAGGGGAGGCTGATTAGGCTCTGGCCTGAGTGCTGTGAGGAGCCTGTGTGGAGCTGCAGTCTATGTGAGAACCTGTGTGAGACAGTCAGGAAAACTGGTTCCTGGGAGCTGAGCTGAAATAAGCTCTGAAGTGAGACAGTCAGGAAGACTGCTTATAATGAAGATTAAAGTACAGAGATACACTGGCAAGTTACTTGGATTGCCTGGAGAATACAGCTTACAGAGCAGCAGAGGAAGTTGACAGTAAGAGGAACAGTCTGTGTGACTGCAACAACACTTAACTGAGAGACTGTTTGCTTTAAAAGTGGAGGACCTAGAAAGGATCCATTACAGCTGAGAGACTGAACTTAAAGGTACCACCCCTCTGTGTGAACAGATGTTTATTTTATGCTGAAGTCAAGCTATTGTTTATCTTTGAAAGCCTTTATTAAAAACAAAGCTAAAAACATATCAGACTCTGTGGTTTATGGGACACTCACAGGAGCAACCAGTAGCCTAAGGCCGGCCCTGTCACACTTGGTGGCAGTGGTGGGATCTCAATTGTCTGTGTTTAAGAAGACAGCCCACAGTACAATATAATAATGGAGGAACTGTTGAAAGCCCTGTTAGATGCCACTGCGTACCAAAAAGTGGGCGGAGCTTGTCAGCAAGAAAACCAGCAGGAAGGACTGCCAGAAATTGCAGAAGACAGAGCCCATGCTACAAATGATGCTCAACTAAGAGATGCTGCTGCATGTCTGAGAGAGGCCACAGAGAAATGGCAGAGGCAAGCAGAAGAGGATATAATCTGCTTGTGTGAGGCTAAAGAGAAATGGCAGATACAAGTGGAAATGGACAGAGTCCACATGAGAGAATCTTTGGAAGCACAGAAAGCTCAGCTGCAGCAAATGAGGTCAGAAAAGAACACTGTGGCTTCAAAATCAAGCAGGATTATGAATCCGAACCGCTTCCTAAAGAAGATGACCAGTAAGGATGATGTAGAAACATACCTCCTGAATTTTGAAAAGATTGCCACTAGGGAAGGTTGGCCTAAACAGCACTGGGCCACAGTACTGGGTCCCTATATGTGTGGTGAAGCTCAGAAAGCATATGTGGTTTTGCCAGAAGAAAAGGCAACTACTTATTGTACCCTGAAGAAAGAGATCCTTAACCGAATGGGAGTGAAAGGGGTACAGCGTTTGCACTCCTGGGATTTTTTTCATGAACCTACTTATCACTATCCAAGGGACATGCTTATCTGCCCAAACTTAAAAAGCAGTTTCCCTGTTAAGGGATGGCAAACAGATCATGATAAAAAAGAGACCGCAGGAGCGGCTAGAGAGACCGCAGTAGCGGCTAGAGAGACCACAGAGGGCGCCGCAGAGATGGCAGAGGGCGCCGCAGAGACGGCAGAGAAAGCAAGTGATCCTGCAGGAGCCGCAAATGAAATGGCAGAGAAAGCAAAAGTGACTGCTGAGATGGTGCACGAGACTAGTGAGATAAATGCAACTACAGACATGAGCAAAGATCCTAAAGGAAATATAAAGTATCCCGGGAGCACTTTGTCTCAGGTCGCAGTAAAACAAAGTGCTATGGACAAGGAGAGCCAAGACAAGAAACCTATAAAGCAAGACGTACAGATGAACCCTATCCCAGGGGGACTGGAAAACCCTACAGCGGAAGGCAGGCAAGTTGCTATGGAAATGAAGGGTATCAGGATGATACCGGACTATATTCCTGAATGGAGAAGGAAGACCGCACTTGAGGACAACCGAGTGTCCTATAGGAAGAAGACCCAGGTGTCTATTTGGGAGCTGTGGAAGAGTCCTACCGTGCATAAACTGAAAGAGGAATATATGCAGAAGCTGCCGCAAAAGGACATACAGGAGAAGCAAGATCTCCTCACTATCCGTGCAGCTCGGAATATGATCGTTCTCTCTAATAGGGAGGCACAAGAGAAGGCGGAGCAGCGTCTCAATTGGGAGCCGAGTAAACAAACTTGGCACAGCCAATTAAAAGATCTATGCTCCCAACTACAAGAGCAGAGGATGGACGATCCGTCTGATAAGCAGATCCAGTTGGAACAGGGTGATGCATGTCCAGAAGAGACTAACCCTGATCTTCAGGAACCATATACACAAGATGCTGTGTTGAACAGAGAGCTATGTCCAAAGGAAACTCATATGCATGTCATAGTGAAGGAACTTGTACCAGAGAGACAGAAGGATGAAGAAAGGGTGGCAGAGCTGCCAAAGATAACCTGGGAGGACCTGAGCAAACAGAGAGAGGAACATCTTCATTTGCATATACAGTCAGAAATCCAGTATCAGCAGAGTGAACTGGATTTACAAGCTAATGAAGAGAAAATACAGCTGAAGCAAGTAAAGAATGAGTCAAAGCAAGCAGAAAAACAGAGAAAAGCTGAAGAGCAACGATTAAAAACAGATGTATTATGGGTGAAAGCTGAGGATGCTGAAACTACCAGCTTTTCTAAGAAACCAATTATTCTAAAGGCTTCTAACAAGTGTACTAGCCTATGGGTTGAGTGCAAACCTGAAGTTGCTGTACCGCTAGAGATGTGCCAGCAAGATCAGAAATGTGAGAAACATGTCCTGGCAGAGTTAGAGAGACGCAGACCTTATACAATTGGAGGCACCATGATATCGAGGATACCCGGTTCGAACCATGAGACTGTTAAGGTGCAGATCCAAGAGGTAGACGCAACCCTGGGAAGGGATATGCTGGTGGAGTCTAGTAAGGAAACCATACCAGCACAGAAACAAGATAGCGATAGGAAGCTGATCGAGTCTGGTGAGAATTTCCAGGCAGTCAATGGGACCGCCTGGAACTGCAAAATGAATTGGGAGGAAAAGCTGGAAGCAAAACAGCCTGAACAGTTGCCATCTCACAACAACTATAAGAATGGAGATGGGGAACCTAATAAGAGAGAGTTGGAGACTCTACCTAAAATACTGAAGAAAGGAGCCCAACCAGCTCAGAATGTAACGGAGCTTGTCCAATGGGTACACAGACTGGTACTAGAGAGTCAGTTGTTACTCGAGCCAGACACCGACCCCCATCTAGAGACATTAAAGGAACCACAGAGTTATGTGGATGTGTTGGAAAAAGTCAAACCCCATACGTTATCCAAGCTAAAAGCACAGAACGAGAAAGATGTCCGTAGGCAAGATGAGGCGCAGAAGCTTCACAGTTCTCTAGTAAATAAAAAAGTCCCGATCCTTAGTGTAAAACAAAACGCTCTAGTCCAAAGCTTCAAAGAGAATCAGTATGTCTGGAGTTGCCCAGAAGTGGTTTGTGAGATGGACTTGGGACTGGCAGAAGTGGAGAACTCAGAGTTCTTGGGGAGTGCAGAGACCCCAGCACGTTATAGGGAGACACCAAAAGAGACCAGTCCAGGCTGGGCCAAGACCTCAGGCTCCGATTCCAAAACAGATGACCTCTCCACAACAATGTTGAAATGGTAGAACCGTCCCAATTGGTTCATTGTAAAGGACGCTATCAATGAGAATAACAGCATAGTGTTGCCATCTCAGGTCAAGATGGCTGAGCTTCAATTGTTCCAAGCAGACACGGTTCTTCTGAAAGGGAAAAGACGAGAAGCTCTATGTATTGTTCTTTCAAATGACACCAGCTCAGATGAGAAGATCTGGAAGAACAGAGTTGTAGGAAACAACCTGAGAATGCGCTTGGAAATATTATCAGTATCCAGCTATGTCCTGATGTGAAGGATGGCAAACAAGTCCAAGGGCTACCCATAGAAGACACCTTGGAAGAAATCACTGGAAATCGATTTGAGGCGTGTCTCAAGCCTTGCTTCTCGAAAGCCTATGGCACAAACAAAACAAGGGACTTCTTCATTGTTCAGGATGAGATGCGCGCCATGGTGTTGCAAGCGGTGGTGACAGACCTTGTGAGCTGCTGTGTAGTAGAATGTGAGAATAGAGAGAAGATGGATTTACAAATGGCCACTCAATCGCAGCCTCATACCTCAATGCAGACGTTATAGAGGAGGAATGTTTTGCATGACAAAGAGTTCTTGAGTGGTGAATGGCTCTACAGGATGCAGGGGTTACTGCATGAGAGATGGCAGTGTGTTGACCTGGAACTACAGTGCCTTCTACGCCATGTGGTTGCCGTGTACCGAATTTCCGGCCTCTCAGTATGTCGCTCAACAACATGTTGTTGAGCTGAGGGGGAGGGTATGTAACCGTTTGCCCCTAGAGGATGAGTAAAGTAGTGTAAATAGTTCTTGACAGGAGTGATGGAGTTAAACTTCTAAAGAACTCATAATTGCTGCAGGTGCAACTTCCCTTTAAAGCCTGGAAAGCAGACAAGGAGGGGAGGCTGATTAGGCTCTAGCTTGAGTGCTGTGAGGAGTCTGTGTGGAGCTGCAGTCTATGTGAGAACCTGTGTGAGACAGTCAGAAAGACTGGATCCTGGGAGCTGAGCTGAAATAAGCTCTGAAGTGAGACAGTCAGGAAGACTGCTTATAATGAAGATTAAAGTACAGAGATACACTGGAAAGTAACTTGGATTGCCTGGAGAATACAGCTTACAGAGCAGCAGAGGAAGTTGCCAGTAAGAGGAACAGTCTGTGTGACTGCAACAACACTTAAATGAGAGACTGTTTGCTTTAAAAGTGGAGGACCTAGAAAGGATCCATTACAGCTGAGAGACTGAACTTAAAGGTACCACCCCTCTGTGTGAACAGATGTTTATTTTATGCTGAAGTCAAGCTATTGTTTATCTTTGAAAGCCTTTATTAAAAACAAAGCTAAAAGTATATCAGACTCTGTGGTTTATGGGACACTCACAGGAGCAACCAGTAGCCAAAGGCCGGCCCTGTCACAATATATATATATATATACTAGCGACTTGCCCGTCAAAAATGACGGCAATAAAAACTGAAGCCTGGCAATGCTGTTTGCCACACAATGTAAGCCTCTCCCCCTCTACTTTACTGGCCTTGTGATGAGCGCCTTTGGCGCTCATCACAGACCTTGCAATTAGCCCCTTTGGAGCTCATTGCGAGTCTCTCCCTCTGTCTACTTCCTCCCTCGTGTCTTATTTCCCCCTCCTCTCCCTCCCTTGTGTCTCCCTCCGCCTCGTCTACCTCCCTTGTATCTCCTGCCCCCTGTGTTTTTACCTCCCTCTCCCTCCCGTGTCTCTAAACCCCTCCCCTGTGGCTCTTTCCCCCTTCTCCCTCCCATGCATCTCTTCCCCCCCTGTGTCTCCCCCAACCCTCCCCTGTGTCTGTTCCCCCCTGGCCTGTGTCTCTTTCCCCCTCCCCCTGTGTCTGTTCCGGCCTTCCTCGTGTCTCCATTTCCCTCCCTTGTGTATCTTCTCCCCTGCACTCTCTCCCCTGTGTCTCTTCCCCTCCTCTCACTCCCCTGTGTCTCTTCCCCCTACTCTTTCTGTGCCTCTTCCTCCCTGTCTCTTCCCCCTCACCCTCTGTGTCTCTCCCCACTCTGTATCTTCCACCCCTCTCCCTCTGTGCCTCTTCCCCCGCCTCTCTCTGTGTGTCTCGCCACTGTGTCTCTTCACCCCTTCCTCTGTTCCCCCCCTCTGTGCCTCTTTCCCCCCTCTCTCTGTGTCTCTTCCTCCCTCACCCTCTGTATATCTCCCCCCTGTGTCTCTTCCCCCTCTCCCTCTGTGCCTCTTCCCCCCTCTCCCTCTGTGCCTGTTCCCCCCTGGCCTGTGTCTCTTTCCCCCCCCCCTCCTGTGTCTGTTCCCCTCTTCCCCCCCATTTCCCTCCCATGTGTATCCTCCTCTACCTCCCCTGTGTCTCTTTCCCACCTATCCCTCTGTGTCTCTCCCCCCTCCCTCTGTGTCTCTTCCCCACTCTCCCTCTGTGCCTCTTCCCCACTCTCCCTCTGTGCCTCTCTCCCCCTCTTCCCCACTCTCCCTCTTCCCCACTCTCCCTCTGTGCCTCTTCCCCACTCCCCCCCCCTCTTCCCCACTCTCCCATCTACTCGCGGCTTGGGCTGCGCTGCGCACATGCGCGGCTCGTGCCGCGCTCTGCGCATTTGCGGCCCGCACCGCGCTGCGCAGCTCGTGCCGCGCTCTGCGCATGCGCGGCTTTTGCTGCGCTGCGTGCACGCGCGGCTTGTGCCGCGTGTGTGCGCCGCGCTCTGCGCATGCGCGGCTCGCGACGCGCTCTGCGCACGCGCGGCTCGCGACGCGCTCTGCGCAAGTGCGGCTCGCGCCGCGCTCTGCGCAAGTGCGGCAAATGCTGCGCAATGCGCAGTTTATCATTGTCAAACTGCGATTCGTCTCAAGCGTGACGATGAATCGCAGTTAGACAATTATAATATGTGATATATATATATATATATATATATATATATATATATTCGCACCTGGGGGGGGGTTGAAAACTCTGGGATAGCCACGGGTGGCAAAATTTCTAGCTACACCACTGTCTTTCTGAGACACATAAAATGGTATGTTTCAATTAAAAGAGAAGGCTTTTATTGTTTTTAATTAGCTATAATCACTCTGCATCCGGATCTGATGCTAGTATCCTAGGAGAAGGGGATAGATGAACAACATGAGATCTGTGGGTAGGATTGTCTCCTTGGCCTTTCCAAGCCCACTGAAGAGCAGATTGTACAGGTTATGCTGATTCAGTGATCCTTAGCTGCCGATTCTCCAGCTGATGACCCTGTGTTCCTGATGCTCCTGCTGATGAAAACTTAAATATCTTTTAATTTTGGGCTGAAATATTTAATGTTAGAGATACTTAGAAAGTGGTGACAACAGTGAGGTGAGATGAACATGTGCAGAAGGCTGTAACTCTCCTAGACCTGGAGTAGATCTTCAGGATAATGATAACAATTAAAATATTTGAGCTAATAGTAAGAAAAAAAAGACAGTGAGACTTAATATAACTCCTTTTATTAAGTGTCTGTTCTCCAAGGTAATGGAGGTATTAGATTATTAGATCTTTTAGAATATAACATGACATTCCCAACAATATGAAAGGATAAGGTGTGGCTATTACATTACAATTTGTATGGCTCATTACCAGGGGATAATGAAACAGGTTATTGCTGTAACCATATCGATAATAATAGTAATATAATATTTTTTCTGTAATTTACTTAGGCTATGTATAATGTATGTGTTTTTATTTATTACCATGCTTTGTTTAAAACTGCCCCCTCCTCTTAGCAACAGCATACCTCTACTGGACCCTCCCTTTCCCTTCTCCTCACATACAGTGCTTTGTAAAAGTCTCTTACTTTGGTTTCTGTCTCCAAGAACTCTTCCACAACTATCTCCTTCAAGATTCAAGATACCACTTCTCACCCATGTCACAGTCAAATCACCTGATATTCCCATTTGCAGGTTATATTATATGACCACTAGGACCAAATAACCTATTACATACTAGATCCTTTCACCTCAAATTAATTTCTATCAGATCCCTTCCATCTCCTACTAAATGAAAAACATTTCTAACTTTCCACACCTTTCAACCTAAGTAAACTTTCACTTTCTTCCTGACCCTTCCTTTTTTCTTATTTATTATTCTTCATCAGGTTTCTGCCTCTTTTACTCCCTTTAGATTGTAAGTAGTGAGTTTCTAATCTTGTAGGGTGCTTTGGAAAAAGCACTTTCTTAAATGATTCAAAGCTCAAAACAGACCTCAATTTTCCTTGTTTGTATCCCCTGTACAGCACTACAGAATTTGTTGTTGCATTAGAAATAAAAGTTAATAATAATAATAATAATAATAATTATGGTCACCATTAGACCTCCGCCCACCAGGCACATCTGTTAGCCACTGCCCCTCTAAACTCCCTCAATCTCACATACATTGATTAAATTACCTAATCTATCCATTTCCACCTCTGCAGTCCCATTCTTCATGTGCCTTCAATCTTTCCAGGCATTTTGTATGAAACCCTGCCTTCTCATGATATGGCCAAAATATTTATTGAAGATAAATATCTCTTATATTGATATTATAATAAGAATGTTTCCTCTTAACAGTCATCATTAATTAATGATGAATAAACATGAACACTTTGGGATATTTTACACAATTTGAATATCATGAATGCTTTGCATTGTGGTCAAATGTAATAGCACAGAGTCATAAACTTCTTTTTGCCCATTTTTCATGTTGAATCAAGTTCTTGTTTAGCCAGAACCAAAGAGAAAAGTAAATAACATAACATACCAAATATTGTAATGGTTTATAATACATAGATAATTATATAAGTAGCTTACGCTTCCTTAGTCTGTGTCTCAGAGCTGAATTTACCGCTTTATTTTTCAAGCTATAAATTAGTGGGTTCAGCATTGGGACGGCAGCAGTATTAAACAGAGAGAAAAGTTTATTGGCCTCCATTGAGTTTGGAACCAAGTATTGAGAGATGAGGGATGCGTAAAGAAGTACAACGACTGTGAGGTGGGAGGAACACGTGTAGAAGGCTTTACGTCTTCCAGTACTTGAGTGCATCTTCAGGATGGTGGTAATAATAAATATGTAAGGGATGAAGGTGAAAAGGGATGGGATAGTGGAATGGAAAGCTGAAATAATAAAACATAAAAGCTCCAAGAGGGACGTGTCATTGCAAGTAATCTGAATAAGTGGCAAAACATCACAGAAAAAGTGGTTGATTTCCTTGGACATATAACAAGTGAAACCTGATAATGTAATAAGTAGAGGTATTGTTTCTGTAAAACTCCAGAACCAACAGACAATGGCCAACAACAAGCAAATTCTAAAGTTCATGACCATGTGATAACGTAGTGGGTTACAGATGGCCACATATCTATCGTAGCTCATGGCCGTCAATAAGAGCAGCTCTCCATTTATCAAAGATGCAAAAACATAAAACTGTGTGATACAGCAAGGGACAGAAATGGTGTTATTCCCTGATATGAAACTAGTAAGAACTTTATGAAGAGTGGTAGTGATGGAGGACATGTCCATAATGGAGAGGTTCCCAAGAAAGAAGTACATGGGAGTGTGCAGCTGAGATTCTAAACAGACAACCAGAAGGATGGTCGTGTTACCACCAAGAGTAATTAGGTAAATGAGGAGAACCAAAAGGAAGATCGGAAACTGTAAATCTGGGACATCCACAATCCCCTTCAATATGAAATAAGTCACCATGCTGTGATTTGTAGAGTTCATGACTCATTGATCTGGGTGAGAGCGATTAAATTCGCGAGAAAAACAATTATAACATTTAATTTGTGATGCAAAATATGAGGTAATGTTAAAGAGTTCAGATGATGAAAATGGGATTAGTTACAAATACATTCAAACCCTTACTCTCAGGCACTATCTAGTGTATTGAGCCACACTTTAGCCTCAAAATCAATGCTTTATTTTTCAGGAATTATTTACTGTAGAGAGGAAAGTCTAGTACAATGTATATCCATGCATCTTCATGTTCTGAAACCATTTTCCTGTTGGTGATGACCCTGTAAGTGAGTGTGGCCTTCAATGAACAGGTGTACCAAATGTTTAATCCTAAAATGGCGCATAAAGTAAATATACTCAGTAAAATAAAAATGTAGAAATAGAAAAACATGTGTAGTATGTAAAAAAAAGGTTGAAAGATAAATAAAATATGTGAGAGATAAAAAGAGGAAAACCATGATAATGCACACATTTTGAACAATTTAAACAAATACATTCTGTATTTTGAATAATTAACCAACAAACATATTTGCAACTTCCACAACTGTAGATAATAATAGTCTCATTTATTATAGTGTTTCTGCTCATAGATCTCTTTTCTATACCTTTATAAAGTGAGCGCCTCCTCATACTTACACAAGTAATATGTAAATACCTTCTTAGACTGACTTGAGGACTCCCCTGGAATGAGTCCAGATGAAGGAGACATCAGGATGGTGAGAAATATACAGGAACATGAAATAGTTTAGTTCTCCTCATGTACCTGTACGTCTCGTACACTGTGCTGGAGGTTTTATTATCTGTTAGTACATTAGGGAATATGTCTTTGAGGAGTTGAGAATGCTAATTAGATACAATCTAGAAAATGCATTTTGAGAAATTAAAGAAGATATCACACATTTAAATGTCAAGTCGTAAGAGAAATGTGTAAACTTCCCTGAGGGAAATTCCATCATCATTGTACATAATTAGCTTAAAACTGTAAAATAATTTTAAACTGTTTTATTCAGTTTTAAAGAAAATGTATGAAAAAATATGTTTGAAAGGTTTACATTTTACTAAGAACATGGAGCCCTATTCTATTGCCCAATTTGTAAATTTATATGCACTTAAAACCACAATTAAAATTGCCACATATTCTATTAGCTACTCGCAATTTAATTACGAGTTACCTGCCCACAATCACTATTGGCCAGCAAAAGACGCAAAACCATTTAGAGTTACACAAAATCGATATGCTATTAGACCCGTATCTCTAGCTCTCAAATAAAGTCTGACCCGGAACTGAAAAAAGTTTCAAACACTTTTTAGAGCTGTAACAGCAATTAAACACACACTACTGTACTTTAAAAGCATGGGAAAACAAGGGAAGACATTAGAAGTAATTGCACAACTATCTCAAACCCACAATTATGCAATTAAAAAATATATTTTTTTACTGTTATTTCGATGTAATATCGATCTAGTATTTAAGGTTAATACATATCATGAAACCCACATGGACTAAAACAGATGATCTAATGCATTTTATAGATTGCTTGACTGCGAGCCCGATCTGCAAATATTACTTATTGGCACAACTTAATTCTTAGCCTCCCATTGCAGTTTACGAGTAACTTCTATGTTTTACTGATGCCATGATAAAGGGCTCTTTAGTGGCTCTGGCTTGCCATAGTATTCAGGGGTAGTTCTCTCGCAATCATGCTGCGATGGGTGAATAAAATAGCTATGGATATTTACTTGCACTTAAATGGTGCAATTTGCAATATATGAGAAATTAATTAGGCTCATAATTAGTAATGGAAAATGCCATAAAGCTAGATTTTAGTTAGAATACACTTCATGTTGTTGCTGCCTCTGTTGGTATCTAGAAGCCTCCATGACACTTAGTTGTATCTGAGGTGAATGTTCTCCAGTGTATAAACCGGGCTATGATAAGTGGGGGAGCTAATGCAAGTGCAAGCAGTACAATGCACCGGGGCCCTTCTGCAGAGGCAGGTACTTCAAGAATTACATTACTTGTGTGCGACTTCATGGCTGGAGGGATAGGCTGGAGGGACCACGGGTTGGAGGGGTCATAGGAGCATTGCCCTTAAATATATATATATATATATATATATATATATATATATATATATATATATATATAAATAAATAAATATATATATATATATATATATATATATATATATATAGTATCTCACACATTATTGTCTACACCATTGGCAACAAAAGTGAGTACACCCCTAAGTGGAAATGTCCAAATTGGGCCCAAAGTGTCACTATTTTGTGTGGCCACCACAATTTTCCAACACTGCCTTAACCCTCATGGGCATGGAGTTCTCTTCCACTTCTCCATGATGACATTGTTATGGATTAGGATCAGTACAAAATGCATAAATGTATTCGTGCACCTACTTATATATCTTATCTTTGCAGTATTATCGTATAACCAAGTTTTACTAATAAATGCTGAATCATTGGGAGACTCTAAAATGGAGGATTTGACACTCCCCTTTCTCACAAGATGGAGACAGCACAATTTCCGGTCTGTTAAGGATGACGGGTCTTAACACACACACTGAACACGAGGAGGAGAAACACCATCTTGTCTTTGTCTTAAACTTCTTACCAATGAGAGTAAGACCCATCCCCTTGTGGCATGATACTTGGAGACTCCTTAATGTTTTAACCCAATGTCTGACCGGAGCCTCGTAAAAGCAGACATCTCAGAACCAATGAATTACCGAATAAACTTGATGTTTTGCTTAATGTAACTTTTTATCTGATTACTAAAAACTATATAAATGATGGTTGACGTAATAAAGGGAGTAGAGAGAAAGTTTTATACCAGAACTTTGTGTTTGGTGTATTATTTCTCAAAGGTGTGCACACCATATAGAAACTGGTAATTTGGCCAGGGACAGATATCTCTGGAAAACACTTTGATATTTACTAAATCAAATGGCGACCCAGATGGGACTTGAGGTTTAATCGAACTACAACGGACAAGAGGAATTCGGACAGACTTCATGAGAACAGGCGGAGCCTGATCACCTCCGGTACACGGTAAGGACATGATTAGTACCTTATCCGTGTAGACCTGTTCTTGGAATTCTGCCCGTTGTCTAGCTCTGTTGTAAGTGACGATAACAAAAGTACAGGTGATATTTTGCCTCAAGTCCATTAAGAACCCTGTACAAAATATAGTGATATCTGTCGCCTGTGTGTGTCTGTTGGTATTGTGAGTTGAATGATTGATAATATTCCTTAGATATTATGATTCAGGACACACACGTGTATTTGTGACTCTCTGGAAGACGGATGACTTGTACCCAGAGACGTACATAAACCAGAGGTCACACATACGGGCTTGCATATATTTGCCCTGGGAATTGAGATTGTTTTATATACATATTTTCCTGGGAAGGGTCTATGCATGCTGGATAGACGAATATCTCTTGGGGGTCACGATGTTTGGGCCGTAAAGTAGCTTGATAACTTCAAGAGACGTCTGTCATTCACTGCGGGTGATTAAAAACGTGTGTGTGACGCATAATTATCAATTGATAAGCATATAATGCGCAAGATCCTGAAATCACATGTCTTTTGAATCTAAAGTTTTCTGCAGAAAAGGTTTGATGATTATAATGTTATATGCTATGTCATTGCTGGTTGTGATGCATGTTTTGATAAGAAATGTAGCTTAGAACTTCTCTCCCTAAAAGCTGAAAGCTGATTTCTCTCTCTGTGTGTTTTTTGACCTTCAGGTCACGTAGCTGCAGATTCTCCCCCTGTAGCTGCAGAGAAATTCCTCACTCCCCCCCTCCCATTTTTTTGCTTAACTCCTTCAAAGAACGTATCCTGGTTGAGAGAACTATTTCTATACCAAATGTTTAAGGTTGTATAAACTACAGGGGGAGATTGATTTAAGAAGTAAATAGTACAGAATATAAATGTAATACGACTATGTCCTGTTGATTTATATGCATCTGTCTATTATCCTTGTTTCTATCTGTTACTAGTAGTTAAGTGGTTAAAACACACTGCAAAGTACATTCCTATACTCCTAGGAGGGCGTTATCTGAGTTTATAGAAGACGTACGAATTAACCCTTCGTAAACAATCGACCAAGTCAGATCTTCTTTCAAAGCCTTTCTCAGACTTGCTCTCTCTCTCTCTCTCTCTCTCTCTCTCTCTCTGTATATATATATATATATATATATATATATATATATATATATATATATATATATATATATTACTACCTCGTTAAACACCTGCTGCTAAATACGTGTTTGTTTCACATAAAATATGGGACAGAATCAGGTGAAATTGACTGAGGGCGCGTTAGCCCGTGATATAGTTAAGAACAGGGGCGGTAACGGTACAGTGAGCCGGTGTGAAAAAATGTTCAAGATCTGTAGTATTACCAGTGTCGTAGGAGGGCATTTGAAGGCAGAAGAGTGGCGTAAAGTGTTGAGAGATAATAAAGGACAGTTACAAGATTGTGGTTTATTGCCTAGTGCAGAGATGTGGTACAAAGTGGCTAGAGCAATTGCACAGGAAGGGTGGATAGAAAAGGAGATTGAATTAAAAGGAAGGAAAATTTATGTGTATCATGCTCCGTGTGAAGTGGTCAGTCCCCTGAACTCACCCGTTGTCCCCTCTACAATACAAGACCCCTGTCACTTTAATGTACCCGGACCACACCATACTCATGGACAAAGACATTCCACAAAATCACAATCCAAAGATGGCGCTCGCACACACACGAAGGAGGAGCTGCGCTCCCCCCCGAATACTGCCCAACATAACGTGATGTCACTCGTCACACCATCTGTCCAAAGGGCTCCGCCCCTTACTCCCACTGCACCAGAAACACATCCCACTTGCTTGTATCCAGTATTGACTTCAAACGGAACACTGTATTCTCCATATCCGATATTTCCATCTGTTGAGGCACCAATTGTAACAGAACATCCACCAGCCAGTGCCGGCCCTCATAGTACACGTAGTTCACACAACTCTAGAGAAAGCCGCTGTTCAGACCACTCCCCAAGCCGACCACACCACTGGAAGCACAAGCTCTGCCCATCAATCACCAACAAGATAGTGCAGACGAATCCAGTGACGACATATGGGGAGGAGAGAGTGCCATAGAATGGACAAATAGAAACTCCGATTCAAAAGTGAAATCCAAGAGGAGGAACAAGAAAAGGGGAAGTCTAATGTACGTTGCATTTACCCCGACACAAGCCACCTCCCTTATCAACACATTGCCAGACCCTGAAAAACAACCTATGCCTTTCTATAGGAAAATTGTACAAATCCAAAAGACGTACTCGGCAGCTTGGGAGGATCTCATCAGCTTATGTGAGATTAAGGCAGGTGATTCATACTGGCCTATCATGCGGAATGCCATAGATCCTTATGATGCACACAGTTCAAAGCATGACTTTACATCAGGCATACAATTCTGTGACCTGTTAAGATATTGGGCAAAATATAAATTAGCAGACCAAGCAGTTAATTTACAAGATATCAAACAAGACAAAGACGAGTCTGTAGAAAAGTATCATGCACGACTCACACAAGTGTTTACAGATCTTGGCTTCAGTCCACATAATAAAACACATACGCAGATGTTAAGTACAGCTTTCGTGCTGGGATTACATGAGACAATTCAAAAGGGCCTATTGACATCTAGACCAGAATATAGAGTGTTACCTTTAGACACCTTACTGTTGGTTGCTAAAGGGCTGGAGACAGCAGCGGCTAAACAACCTGTATCATCAGCATCCAAGAAGACGGCTGTACTTATGGTGAATTCTGAGCAATCACCACGGAAAGAAACAAGACAGTGTTATAATTGTGGGAAAACAGGACACCTTAGCAAGAGCTGCAAGGCACCCAGGAAGGCAAGACCTAGACAGCAGACAGATGATAACAATGCAGCGCCTGTGCTTCAAGCTACAGCATAGGACGGGGGTGAGCCTGTGTCAGTGTCCCCTATTCTGGCAGTTTCTTCAGTGGATGGCGAGATAGGACCACAAGCTATTGTGACACTACCAATAGAGGGGACGCCCACAACCTTTCTCATAGACACAGGTGCAGCCAGAAGCGTTTTAAGAAAACAAGATCTGCCCGATATATCTTACCTGTCTGACATTGATGTCGCTTGTGTAGGAGTAGATGGTGTCCCCATCTCCAACCATTTAACCCAACCTATGCAAATAGGCCCATTTCCAGACCTGCTTGCAAGATTTGTAGTATCCTCTACATGCCCTATAAATCTGTTAGGTGCAGACGTGCTTTCCCGACTACAAGCATCCATCTCATTCACCCCAGATGGAACTGTACAAGTGTCTTCACCTCTACAAGTCACTGACACGTCAGCACTCTGCTCACTGCCCATATTACTACACATAGATGCCAATAGCATCTGTAATACAGGGCCAGATGATATCTTGGACAAGATTCCAGCAACACTCTGGTCACAAGGACCGGAAGATATTGGACACCTAAAGGTGCCACCAGTCACAGTAAAACTAAAACCCGGAGCAGAGTTACCACGCAAGCCACAGTATCCTCTGAAGCCAGCACAAATAGATGCGATCTCTCAGCAGATAGAGAAATTAGTGCAGCAAGGGGCGTTGATCCCATGTACGTCACCATGCAACACGCCCCTCTTTCCAGTAAAGAAGAAATCCAAAAAGGGAGAACCAGTAAAATATTGTATGGTACAAGATTTGCGAGCAGTCAATGAAGCAACCATATTAGACACTCCTATAGTGCCTAATCCGAACACTCTCCTTTCTGGAATACCTCCAGCAGCTGCATACTTTACCGTAGTGGATTTAGCAAATGCTTTCTTCAGTATTCCCCTTGACCCTTCTTGCCAGTATCTGTTTGCTTTCACGCATGATCATAATCAATACAAATGGACTGTAATGCCTCAAGGAGCGCAGAATTCGCCCAGCCAGTTTGCCAAAGCTATGGGCCATATCCTAGACTCCTGGCAACAAGCGAATCCTGACATTGTATTGCTGCAGTATGTTGATGATCTCTTACTGTGTGCAGAAGATCTTCCCACAGCCACAAGGACATCAGAAAGCTTGCTGAGACACTTGGCAGAACAAGGATGCAAAGTATCCAGAGACAAACTACAATGGTGTAAGCAGACAGTCATATTTTTGGGACACTGCCTGTCAAAAGGTATGCGTCATCTTACACGTGCCCGTGTGCAAGCAATAGAAGACATGTCAGTCCCTGAAGGACACAGACCCCTGCATGCTTTCCTAGGTCTAATATCTTACTGCAGAGCATGGATCCCAGAAGACTGAACCATATGAGATGACACAGACAGCCCTGGATAATTTCTACACCATGAAGAAAGCTATCTCATCAGCACCAGCACTAGGATTACCAAACTATGATCTCCCATTCAAGCTGTTTGTCTCAGAAAGAGAAGGACATGCAATGGGAGTCTTGACACAGTCCCATGGAAACAGACAATGGCCTATTGGCTATTTTTTATGTCAATTAGATGCCGTGGCAAGAGGAGGACCGTCTTGCCTCAGAGCAGCACTGGCAGCACATGCCTTACTGGACAAAACAAGTGACATAGTCCTTGGCTATCCTCTGACAGTTCTGGCACCACATGATATTGCGGCCATCATACAGCAGACTCAACCTAGGCACGTGACTACAGCCAGACACCTCCGCCTGCAATGTTCCCTCCTTCTGCCAGACAATGTTACTTTACAGAGATGCTATGTTCTCAATCCAGCCACTCTCTTACCATTTCCAGAGGGGGGAGATGAGGAAGATGGATACTTTTGGTACAGCCTGATTTTGAACCCAAACTCAGGAATAACCAATCTATATGTAAAAAGACGTCTATTGGAAGGTGGTGGAAACGGCCAGACGCTCACAGATGAGACACAAGACCCTTTATATTGCACGCTGTGGAATAAACAATCTCCAGGCCGAGATTTCCAATATGAAGCAAGTCTCACTAAATTGAAGCAGGTCACCTTAAACCTAAAGACATTGTACAACAATGCAGCAGGTGATAGTGCATTTACGGTGGAGCTCCCACAAGAAGCAGAAGCGCTCTACAAGCATTGGGATACAGAAATTCCACATGTTGCAATATCCAAGTTCGCACCAGATGGATGGAAGACATTGGGAGCTGCATTAAAATGGTGGGAATCTGCAGAGGAAGAGGAGTTGGAAGAGGGAGGAGTGGAAAAGAAAACTCTCCACTGGCAAGCAGACAGCACTCCCAGTATACAAGCCAGAGACCCATATGCAGTCCCAGGACTCACAAATCCACCCCATGACTGCCTTCAACAAATGGAAATGGAGACCTCACACCTTGCGAATGTAAAGGAACTTGCCCTAACAGACCCAGACATCCCTCTGTATGTGGATGGATCAAGGTATGCTGATGAGAATGGAAAATATCACACAGGATACGCTGTGACTACGGAAAAAGATGTGATGCGAGCCTTCTCACTACCTCCCTCCATGTCAGCACAAGAAGCAGAGTTGATTGCATTGACCAAGGCCTGTGAGATTGCGACAGGAGTCCGAGCCAACATCTATACAGACTCAAGGTATGCTCTGGGAGTGACTCAAGACTTTGGAGTTATCTGGAGAGCCAGAGGATTCATGACAGCCGCAGGCACTCCAGTAAAACATGACAAAGCCATCCGTGAACTACTAGATGCTTTAGCACTCCCAAAGGAAGTAGCCATACTGAAAGTAAAAGCACATGGGAAGCTAAATTCAGACGAAGCACGAGGAAACCATCTAGCAGACCAGACGGCTAAGAAGGCAGCAATGATATCACAGGAAATGGAAAGGAGAGAGGTGGATGGAGAAATAAACATTTATACAATGCAGACTCTGCCAACAGATTTAAAATTGCTCAAAGAATTGCAAAAGACGGCAAGTACAGAAGAAGTGAACAAATGGAAAGCAAAGGGAGCAGTTTTGAAAGATGGACTATATGTTGACAATCTGAGATTGTGTTTGCCAAGAAGCTTGTACCCAGCAACAGTACAATGGGCACATGGGCCAGCACACCTGTCAAAGACTCTCATGAATAACTTAATAAATAAGTATTACATGGCCCCAGGCATCACTACTCTGACAAGCACTTACTGTAAATCATGCAGTATTTGTGCCAAGTGCAACGCAGGCCGCACCGAGAAGCCACCACAGAGACATTTGGCAAAATCATTGTATCCATTCCAGAGGATACAAATTGACCACATACAGATGCCAAAGAGTGGTCGGTATGAATATGCATTAGTCATTGTGGACATGTTCTCAGGATGGCCAGAGGCCTACCCAGTCGCAAACATGACAGCAAAAACAGCCGTGAAACGCCTATTATTAGAGGTCATTTGCAGATATGGGGTCCCTGAAGTGATTGAGAGTGACCAGGGACCAGCTTTTACAGCAGTACTGGCCAAAGAAATATGGACAGCCCTAGGAGTCACCCTCTCCTTTCATACACCTTATCATCCTCAAAGTAGTGGGAAGGTGGAACGTATGAACGGTACCTTGAAATCTAGGATGTTGAAAATGTCACAAGAAACTGGTATGCCATGGCCTGAAAGTCTCCCCATAGCCTTGTTCAGTGTCAGGTATACCCCTAGAGGGAAACATGCATTGTCCCCCCATGAAATCTTGTTTGGGTCTGCTCCTAGGCTAGGGTGCTACTTTCCTCAGCAATTACAACTTAAATCTGATGTACTTATTGACTATGTAATTGCATTGTCCACCGCACTGACTAAAATCCATGCACAAGTGTTCTCTTCTATTCCAGATTCGGAAGTAATCACTGGTACTCATCAACTACTTCCTGGAGATTGGGTCCTAGTTAAGAAATTTGTGAGGAAAACCCCTTTGGAACCCAGATACGAAGGCCCATTCCAAGTGCTACTGATCACAGCTAAATCAGTTAAGCTGGAAGGGAAAGCTACTTGGGTGCACGCATCCCATTGCAAAAAGGTTCCTCCTCCTGATGATCAGGAACCAACACAATGAGTACAATTCAGTGGTTTGTCTTGTCCCTCATGGTAATTTCAAATATTTACCAAAATATTGTCCTGTGGATCCTATTTAGGAATCCTTGAACAACCAACCAAGGTTGTACAGAAACACCTTTTATGCAGCCTTTATTTTAATTATTATTGCCACATACTAATTTTTAAAAAATCAATCTTTATTTGTACATTTAAAATGTTGTTAAAAATGCAACGATTAAAAAAATCATGTTAAACCCAAGGTGTTTAATCCTTTGGGTTTTTTGACGTCCAGCAAATTATTAGAGGTTTATTTAAGTTTTATTTTTGTTGTTATTATATTCTTTGCTTTGATCACAGCGTTTTTATTTAATTACTTTATTATGCTCAAGTCAATAAAAGATTTGGTTTTTTAATTCAATTGTATTTGTGTATTTTTGGGTATGTTTCCTTAGTCAAATCCTTATCAGGTACCCTGGATTTTAATTTACATAAGATTAAATTTTTTACATAAGATTAAGATAAGGTTTTATAATCCTTTTGTCTGTTGTATAGTTTTGTTTATTCATACAGCACTTCACTGGAGTATATGTTTTAAGTGCCTTTGCATTTCTTTTGTGTTAATCTTTTGTCCTGTTTATTTATGTTAATTCGGAATTCTATTTCTTAAAGTGCATTATAATTCAAGTTGTGTTATTCAAAAATTCTTATCTTAAAGTGCTTGTGCTATTTGACTTAGTGCTTATTTCTTCTTATATTACCCTTTTACCTCGTGACTGTTAGTCTGTCACAGTCACTACTTTACCCCTGATGAGTGAGAGACTGAATAAAGATTGAATTTTTTAAAATTAGTATGTGGCAATAATAATTAAAATAAAGGCTGCATAAAAGGTGTTTCTGTACAACCTTGGTTGGTTGTTCAAGGATTCCTAAATAGGATCCACAGGACAATATTTTGGTACACATTTAAGTAATAACACCTAGGCCCCAAAAAATAAACTAAGATCATTCTTTTTTGAGTATTAATTTCAAATATTGCTCAACAGGTAACCATTACAAAAGGTAAAGATGGTATTACATTTTGGTATAATTCACGTAATACACATGTTGCCACATACACCTTTGACTTTTGCGACATTGTTTCTTGCCCTTCAATCCCTGAACAATGTGATATATACAAGAGAGATATGTATATATGTGTCACTGATGAAACTGTTGGAAGACACTGTGAAACATGGCAGGCAGCGGGATGGGGCACTGGAACACTTTGGGGGTATAGACCTCAAAGTGCCGCAGACAAAAAAGATGACCAAGGTAGATCCCTCCTCGACCGAATGACTCTAATAAAGACTGGTCGATGTCTGAATAGTGGGGTATCTGGTTCTGATATGCAATTGACTCTGACCATACAAAGCCCTTGTCCCATGGATGCTGACACATATATACTGAGGGCTTGGACTAGAGGACAAAGTGCTAAACTGATGGGCGAATTTAAGATAGCAGATTTATATAAGCACCCAGACTTACCTCTGGCATTACAGACATTGAAACCAGGGCCCCAGATCATTGGAACAATGACTGCTGCTGGAGACCCAACCTATGAGGACACGTTAGCTACTGAGACTGGATTCTCAGACCTTAATGTATGGTTGGAATGGATGAAATATAATGTACAAGAAAGTAATAAGACCAATTGTTATGTATTTGGCCATGCTAGGCCTCACTTAGGTACTGTTCCATTTATTATACCTTTGCAAGAAGAGACATGTTTTCTAAAATTGTTCAAAACATATAGTCATACAGATGAGTGTGAACAATGGAGGAAAACGTACCCCGTGATGACTAGTAATCCCCACCCAGGGAGAGGTATAACTGTGTACCCTGGAAATTACACGTGTTACAGGAGAAACGTTTCTCAGGGGGTCAACTTACAGAGGTTCCCAAGTGGGTTTTGTCACACATATAGAGATGGGTCATCTACACGGTTAATCAATCAGACCCGATCTTTGGGGGACATATATTGGTTGTGTGGAGATATGAAACTCAGGGTAAGACTGTCAGGAGTATGGCGTGGGGAATGTACCTTGGCTAAAGCCATAATGCCGTTACACATTGTTCCAACCTATTATGGGGATCCAGATGATATTCCTCAGACACAGTTCAGAAGGAAGAGACATACATCATCATCTGAGCCTAGAGAAAGTTTTGACTCCCATGTGTACATAGATTCTATTGGAGTCCCAAGGGGGGTGCCCAATGAATTTAAAGCCCGTAACCAAGTAGCAGCAGGATTCGAGTCACTGATACCAATGATTGGAGTAAACAAGAACGTTGCCTGGATCAATTATATTTACTATAACCAGCAACGATTTGTTAACTACACTAAGGATGCCTTAAAAGGCATCGTAGAACAGCTAGAGGCTACATCACACATGGCCTTCCAGAACCGCATGGCATTAGACATGATCCTTGCAGAAAAAGGTGGAGTATGTAAAATGCTTCCTGACACTAGCACATGTTGTATATACATTCCTGATAATACAGGTCCAAATGGTAAGATCACACTGGCAATCCAGAAATTGGATAATCTTGGTCAAGAATTAAAAGAAAATTCTGGCACTATAGACTATTGGGAATCATGGTTTGGTTGGATGAATGGTTGGCAGAAAGTGTTATTGCAGATAGGGATGGCTATCTTTATTGTCATAATTTTGTTAGCCTTCCTCTTATGTTGCATTATCCCCTGTATACGCAACTACCTTCAGAAAGCTATGGACAAGGCTTCTCCCACCTTTATCCACCAAGATTTAGACATAGATCTACATGGACAAAATGATGTAAGACATCCCGTCTTCTGATGCAGACTGTAACTGGCTCTAAGGAGAGTGTTTTCTGAGCTGAGCTACACTATATCTGAGTACTATGGTCCCTCTCCAAGGTTAGCTACACTATTAGATATTAGAGGCTTGTTAGGTCTTCCCCATGCCACATAGGGCATAGGGTAGGTGTGACGTCAGGTCATGGCAAGCCCGATCGAACGAAGATATGAACCTATGACTTACACACATGCATGCTTTCAACATCCGGAAATAGAAGACACATAAGAATAGTGCTCTGGAAGGACCATAGTTGAGACATATATCTATTATAACAAGATATTTAGTTTTAGACACCCGATATAAGAATAGGGCGTTATACTTATAATCAGTAAGTTTTACTAATAGCTGTGAGTGTGACGAATATATTATTATGTCATTTTAGGGGGGACTGTTATGGATTAGGATCAGTACAAAATGCATAAATGTATTCGTGCACCTACTTATATATCTTATCTTTGCAGTATTATCGTATAACCAAGTTTTACTAATAAATGCTGAATCATTGGGAGACTCTAAAATGGAGGATTTGACACTCCCCTTTCTGACAAGATGGAGACAGCACAATTTCCGGTCTGTTAAGGATGACGGGTCTTAACACACACACTGAACACGAGGAGGAGAAACACCATCTTGTCTTTGTCTTAAACTTCTTACCAATGAGAGTAAGACCCATCCCCTTGTGGGATGATACTTGGAGACTCCTTAATGTTTTAACCCAATGTCTGACCGGAGCCTCGTAAAAGCAGACATCTCAGAACCAATGAATTACCGAATAAACTTGATGTTTTGCTTAATGTAACTTTTTATCTGATTTCTAAAAACTATATAAATGATAGTTGACGTAATAAAGGGAGTAGAGAGAAAGTTTTATACCAGAACTTTGTGTTGGTGTATTATTTCTCAAAGGTGTGCACACCATATAGAAACTGGTAATTTGGCCAGGGACAGATATCTCTGGAAAATACTTTGATATTTACTAAATCAACATCACAGAGCTGGTGGATGCTAGAGACCTTGCACTCCCCCACTTTCTGTATGAGGATACCCCACAGATGCTCAGTAGGGTTTAGGTCTGGGGCCATGCTTGGCCAGTCCATCACCTTTACCTTCAGCTTCTTTAGCAAGGCAGTGGTCATCTTGGAGGTGTGTTTGGGGTCGTTATCTGCCCTGTGGCCCAGTTTCCAAAAGGTAGAATATATGTCCTCTGTGGCCCAGTTTCCAAAAGGTAGAATATATGTCCTCTCTCAGAATGATTCTAAAATGTATGCTGTCCTTCAGATGGAAGGCCCTGGAAGGGAGTGTATGCTGCTGATTGGCTGGAATGTGTCTGCTGACTGTGAGGTGCAGGGTCAAAGTTTCCTCAATGATAAAGTATAGGGGGCGAACCGAAAAGCACATGTGTTCACCGTCCACTGCGAACGCGAACATGACAAAATCTCCGCGAATAGTCCGCGGGCGAACTGTCCGCGACATCTCTACAGGCATCAAACTTGAAACAAACATTGGTCAACATAATATTGGCCAATGAAGAGCCCAACAGAGAAAATGGTGGGGATATTTATGACCCTATATTACTTTAGTTTTCCAATAAAACTTTGTGTAGAGACTTGCACAGTTGACTTATTATTACTTAAATTATGATGGCCGTCACTTGGAATCTCTGCTCTCTCACTGCTTGCTTTACTCAGTATTCAGTATTGTATATATATTTATATATATATATATATATATATATATATATATATATCACATATTATAATTGTCTAACTGCGATTCGTCGTCACGCTTCAGACGAATCGCAGTTAGACAATTACAAACTGCTGCGCATTGCGCAGAGCGCGGCGCGAGCCGCGCTCTGTGCATTACACAGAGCGCGGCGCGAGCCGCGCTTGCGCAGAGCGCGGCGCGAGCCGCGCATGCGCAGAGCGCGGCGCGAGCCGCGCTTGCGCGCAGCGCGGCCCAGTTAGGAAGAGGGGGGGTAGAGGCACAGAGGGAGAGTAAACTGCTGCGCATTGCGCAGAGCCGCGCATGCGCAGAGCGCGGCGCAAGCCGTGCTTGCGCGCAGCGCGGCCCAGTGAGGAAGAGGGGGGGTAAAGGCACAGAGGGAGAGTGGGGAAGAGGGGAGGGAGAGTGGGGGAGAGGCACAGAGGGAGAGTGGGGAAGAGGGGGGGGAGAGGCACGGCACAGAGGGAGAGTGGGGAAGAGGCACAGAGGGAGAGTGGGGAAGAGACACAGAGGGAGGGGGGAGAGACACAGAGGGAGGGGGGAGAGACACAGAGGGATAGGTGGGAAAGAGACACAGGGGAGGTAGAAGAGGGGGAAAAGACACACGGGAGGGAGAACAGGGGGAAGATACACATGGGAGGGAAATGGGGGGGGGAGAGGGGAACAGACACAGGGGGAAGGGGGAAAAAGACACAGGCCAGGGGGTAACAGGCACAGAGGGAGAGGGGGGAAGAGACACAGGGGGGAGAGATACAGCGGGTAAGGGAGGAAGAGACACAGAGGGAAGGGGGGGAAGAGGTACAGAGAGAGGGGGAAAGAGGCACAGAGGGGGGGGGAACAGAGGAAGGGGTGAAGAGACACAGTGGCGAGACACACAGAGAGAGGCGGGGGAAGAGGCAAAGAGGGAGAGGGTGGAAGACACAGAGTGGGGAGAGACACAGAGGGTGAGGGGGAAGAGACAGGGAGGAAGAGGCACAGAAAGAGGAGGGGGAAGAGACACAGGGGAGTGAGAGGAGGGGGAAGAGACACAGGGGAGAGAGTGCAGGGGGGAAGATACACAAGGGAGGGAAATGGAGACACGAGGAAGGCCGTAACAGACACAGGGGGAGGGGGAAAGAGACACAGGCCAGGGGGGAACAGACACAGGGGAGGGTTGGGGGAGACACAGGGGGGGGAAGAGATGCATGGGAGGGAGAAGGGGGAAAGAGACACAGGGGAGGGGTTTAGAGACACGGGAGGGAGAGGGAGGTAAAAACACAGGGGGGCAGGAGATGCAAAGGAGGTAGACGAGGTGGAAGGAGACACAAGGGAGGGAGAGGAGGGGGGAAATAGGACACGAGGGAGGAAGTAGACAGAGGGAGAGACTCGCAATGAGCTCCAAAGGGGCTCATTGCAAGGCCTGTGATGAGCGCCAAAGGCGCTCATCACAAGGCCAGTAAAGTAGAGGGGGAGAGGCTTACATTGTGTGGCAAACAGCATTGCCAGGCTTCAGTTTTTATTGCCGTCATTTTTGACGGGCAAGTCGCTAGTATATATATATACAGTAAACTCCCAGTAATCCGGCACCTAGCCAACCGGCACTCTCAAGCAACCGACACTGGCATTAATTCCCCATTTTAAATTTACTCCCTCTAAACCGACATAACCGGCACTCTCCAGAGTTCGAGAATGCAAAAAAAAAATGCTAACTTTTTTCTATTTATTTTTTCTTGGCCCAGTTTAGGTCCTAATGTGTTTTTAAAGGCAATTTGAGAGTTTTTGGGGTGTTTAAGGGTCGTTTAGACCCTTACTTTTGGGGACTCCCAATTACCCAGAAAATACACTTATCCGGCAATAGGGAGTCCCCGTGGGTGCTGGATAATGGGGAGTTTACTGTATATATATACCTCTCACTCCCGCCTCCAGGACTTTTCTCGCGCTTCCCCTATTCTCTGGAACTCCTTGCCTCGCTTCACCAGACTATCCTCCTGCCTTAAATCCTTCAAAACATCAATAAAAACGCACCTCTTTAAAGAAGCCTATAACCTTCCTCCCTAACATGCTCAGCACTACTCTCTCCCTACTGTACCACATACAAACTTCAACCTTTAAATTGTAAGTCTGCGAGTTTCAAAGCTCATAGACAGGGCCATCCATTCATCGCAATGTGTGGACCTTGAACTTGTTATTGCCTGTAACTTAACTTATGTATAGTGCTACGGAATATGTTGGCGCGTTACAAATAAACGATAATAATATATATATATATATATATATATATATATATATATATATATATATATATATATATATATAGCTGCAGAAGTGGATAGACGATGTTGAGGTGTTGTTTGCATTGAGAAGAATTTATGAATTCCTGATTCCAAAACCTGTCAATGAAATTAATCCCTGTACTAATATTCTACCAATACTATGTCATTAGTTCTATATTTAAAATACACTCTATTGGAGAACTGCACCTAAAGTAGGCAATTTGTCTTGAAAATAAAAAAATATATATTGACAATTGATTACATTTTACATGCAATTATGCTTCTGTAGAATCTTAGATTTTAATTTTACTGATTTAATGCTGGACTTTGACAGCAGACGTTGCTTTCATCTGAACCATGGGAACGTGGCATTTAGATCTGCCAGTGGTTTCCAATGGAATAATTGAAAACAAGCTTCAAGACACAGAATAATTGTATATCAAGTACATAATTACATATAAAGTATATACAGTAAATACAAATAATAATTGTATATAAAGATTACACTTTTATTACCTGTGTTTATGTTATTTTGTTTGCTCATTATCAAGGGTAGTTATCCAAATATCAATGGCAAAAATATTTTAATTGACATAAACTTGTATGTCCCTTTTATGTAAAAAATGTCTCCATACACGGGAGAGTTCAATGTGAAATACTGAGGGAATGCGAGTATGTTACTTACACAGAGTGACCAAGAGAAAAAGAGAAACGCGTCACTAATATTATGAATTATTATTCATTTTTATCCTGGGTGAGAGTTACTCACATAAATAGTAACAATATGAAGAGTATATACAGTGGTAATAACCCCCAGCACCTCAGCACAGACATATTGTATGTATTATATACATTGAAATCAATTATAAATAACTAGAGATGATTAAATACCTACTTGGAGTGACTTGAGGACCCTCTGAGATGAGCCCAAGATGACGTCAGGTGAGACATACACAGGACACACAGCTTAGTTCTCCATGACCTGCTCCTGTACACTGGCTGCAATATATACTGGGCTGGGGGCTTATTAGTTGTTGGCTGGTTTTGGACAATGTCTCTGGAGGAATGGAAAGCTCATCAGACCTAATTATGATATATATTGTTTAATTATTACAGACTTTTTCTGCATTATGTCATTAAACATGTTTTACCTACAGTTTTTACTGTTGTTAGTGAATATTTTTAGACAATATATAGATGTATATCATGACAGACTGTATTACATTATAGTATTATTACCAAATCTAAATAATATCTGCATTGAAAAAATAAATTTGAAGGAAAAGATATTGAAATATGTATTTAATGTAATCTATCCTTCTTTTTTATATAATTTTATTGAAATACAAGAAAGCTACAGATAACATATTATATATAAAGCTCAAAAAAAGAAAAAGTAAGTATCCTTTTAAATTACTATAGTGCACAACCTCTACCAAGATTACAATATAGAAAAAACTCAAAAAATAAAACTTAACGTTTATTGATGCTATATAAAATGCTTGAATATAAAAACCTAATTCAGTGCTCGTTTCCCCAGTGTAAATTACACAAAGCTAAATAGCAGGTTATATACTGGTAATCACGACAGCGCTAAAAATTGAATAGGTGGTAGGCCTATATTGTTTGAGCGCTAAGGCTCCTAGCTAGCTGTGCGTCGCCTATGCGTCTACGTATGACGTCATAGGTCGGCGTCGCAGACTAGCGTAGCATGATGTCATTAACCCTTTATTATTATATATCATATCTCACATTTAATAGTTGTCAAACTGCGAGACGTCGTCATGCTTTGCGAGGTGCGTAGGACTTAGCCGATGAGCACCTTTGGCGCTCATCACTGCGAGCCTTGTGAAGCGAGGCGAGCTGTTAACATGTAGCACTTGGGCTGCGAGTCGAGCCGTTAACCCACTACAAAGCGTGGGACTTAGCCGAAAAACATTTCCTAAACGCGGGATCGCCTTGGCGTGCAAGTGGTTCACAACCGGGGGACTTAGAAAAAACAAAATACGAGACACAGGACTTTGAAAAAAAGATACGAGAGGCAAAAAAGATAAAATGAAAAAACAATAAAAACACACTAAATGCACCAAAAAAATTACAAAAACATCACAGACAGCATGGGGCAACAGCTAGGACGTCTGTGAGTGAGCTGGAACGCAAATTTAACTCGAAGATCGCTTAAGCAAGGAACAAAATGGCCGCCAAAAAATTAAAACGAGGCTACACGACCACAGACTAAGCAAAACACTGCAAAACGCGTAGCAGTTTTCACATCACACTATGACCTACAACATATACTATTACAAAAGCCGGAAAATGCTCACGAGCCGCATAACACATTAATACCATTACAACTATACAATGCCGCTTTACACAATAAACCAACGTCTTTACCTCGCGCACGCAGCATATTTACAATGCACAGTTCAAACATTCATTACACTTTATAAGCAGGGCACTAACTCTCACAATGTATATTCTATGCAGATGCAAAATACAAACAGATTGTTAGCTCTTCAGCCTATTGCTCGCTGCATATATCAATTATAAATAATTAAACTATAATAATTAACTTAAAAAAATCATTAATTATTACTTAACTACATATACAGAGAAATATATATCTCTCTCAGAGGACCAAGAGTACACCACAGGAGAGGCTAGCAATGAGCGCCGAAGGTCCTCACACTACAAAATGGTTTACATTATGTGTCAAACAACATTCCCATGCCTTGAATTCTTTTTGCCCTGTCATTTGTGACGGGCAAGTCGCTAGTATGTTAAATAAAACTAGTCCCATTGACATTTATAAAAGTGCCTCCTCTTCTTTCCAATTTATTACCTTAATAATGAAATAATGCCCAATCACCTTTTGCTAATGCCCTTTCAACTCAAGTAGTCAAATTCCAAACCATGCAATTTATGAAATAATTTATAATCTAAGACAGTGTCAAAGGTTTTTCTTAAATCCCAAAAACCTACTACTTGCACTCTATGTTCACAAAAGGTACCTAGTGGAATTAGAGCGCACCATTTACCATAGCTCATAAGAAAAGGAAGTATCGCTATATATTGATTACAATGGAGTTAATTAAAATAAACTAGCCAACAGTAATGAAGTTAAGTGAAAAGTCATTGTTATGGAGCAATAGGCTTCAAAAATAAAAGAGAGGAGATATGCTTTAGTCATACTCCAATTAATTAAAAGCTCGTTAGTTACAGACTATGTGAAAAACAATGAAAAAAATAGACATGGATCACTTTGTATAAAACAGAGTCCATGTGAAAGTGGTGTATGGTGTGATGGTCAGATAATGAATTCCAACTGGTTTTATTTGATACATGTTTATTTGTACATGTATAAACTAAGTGGAAATTATATTTGTATCATTTATAAACATCAATATTGAAACAGAATCAGCCTTTTTATTTCAAATACAATTATTGTACAAATTGTTATGAAATAAATATATTGATGAAATAATTTTTCCTTGTTTTTTATGTTTTTAAACTGTTTCTTTTTGGACATGAAATATGGTAAAGTACCATTTTTATTTTCTTTAGACTTTTTCTCTGAATTCTTTGTATGTCAATATTTATTAAATTAAAAAGTGTGTTTTTATTAGAATTTAAATTTGGAGATATGTAGATGAATGCAGGACAATGTGATATATAGGTAGAGCAGGTGCATGGGGAAGATTACAGATTAAATTATTTATTGGGCAGTTGTAATTCCCTATAAATACATTTTTGGATATCGCAGATTTAGTATATATAGGGAGCAATGGTTAAGAAAACATATCTTACAATCATGACTATATATAAAAAAAATATTCTTCGCACTTACCTGCCAGAAAATGTTCAAGTCTTTCTCTCTTTTGGTTTAGAAAAGCCCTTTTATTAACCTTCTAGCAAGTCTAAAATGGTGTCCATGGAGATATTGAAAGCCCATGAGTTTAATTATCTTCAGATACACCTGTAATTTGGTTTCATAAGGTTGTAAAACCCCAGATGCTTAAGTAAAAATAGACAATTCTGGTAGTATATCCCTGGTGGTATGGGAATCTCACATGATCACCTATTCAACCAGTCTTACATTAATCATATTGCATCCGACAATGTCCAATACTATATATAGGTTAAATGTCCTCAAATATAGACTGAACGTCCACTACTTATATTTGACACAGACACATAAGAGCATTATCAGACTAAAATAACTAGGTTATATATTACTCCTAATAGTAATGAGATCCTTGTTGAGATCAGTACTGAAATGGGCTTGCCTTACTATTCGAGTTTATCTGACCAGTGATTCAATTGAAAGTGCGGAGTAAAAACTGCCCTAACATTCAGTACCCGGGAAATGTTTTATATTATTGAAATACTTAGAGATATGGGTACTAAAGAAAATGAGCAAAAGTAACAATAATTGTGATTGTTAGATTTTGTCCTTAACCACATCCATAGTGCCCATTTGACCATGACAGTTTATGACCTCACATGGCACTCTTGTTTTCTACACTTGATCGTGCACTGCATCTGCTTCTCCCATTTCCTGACGTTCCACCATCAAGGTAGGATCACAAATTAACATATATAAACTCTAATAAAGCTATAGTACCCAGACACACACAACCTCCCTCACACGTCATTATATTTATATGTGGGTCGTGCTAGATTTCAATGGTTACTTGAGGTATTCCATGTACTTATTCTTATCTTGGATTATCCAAGTAAAAAAAAAAATAGTTTACTAACAAACAGCCTCTTAAAAATACTCATCTAGGTTACACCACACAAATAAAAAAGACTTACTATTATCTTTAAGAAATGAAAATAACTCTAAACAAAACTAGAATTGGTTGAAATAATCTTTATCCTTACATCATAATGATTTACAGTTTGTATAAAAAATGAAACCTTCCAATGTTCATATAATAAGGTATATTCCATCTAAATAAAAGATGAAAAAGATCAGTTGATTGAAGGTGAAATGTTCTTGTCATTAAATCACTGTATTTATGATATCTCATGTTAATATTATTTTTGTATTTCTCAAATGCGATTAACACCTTATTATTTTTAAGAATTATTATGTCCACCATCCCTGCAGGTTAGTATTCTCTCAGTTCCTGTGATGTGAGACTTTCATACTCCAAACTGGCCCTACACACACACGCATGTGCAGTTGTCACTTAGGAGTCTTCTACATCAATGTGCGTCTCCCTGGTCACAACCAGCTTTGTTAAGTTTCCTTGATTTATAAAAGAATATTCTTCTTCATCTACAATTTACTTATTAAAAAAAAACAATTACATATACTTGTCACAACCAGTATTTTTAGGACCAGGGTGAGACTTCCCTGAACTCCACAGTCAACAGCATTTTAGCACCCAAAAGTGTATTGTCATAACCCCCAGGACTATAGGGCTTTTTGGGTCTGGCCACTGGACCCTGATGGACACTAGCCATGTGGCCAGATGGATCAGAGGGCTATTGTAATGGCCATAAGGACATAATTCATTGGCTTTGTTATAAGCGATACCTGGTGTAATTGTCTGCTAGGTACCAAGAAGGAATCCTGGGCTTGGCCTGTGGGTCATGGGCCTAGCATGATGTCTGCAGGGTAGTCCTAGACGTTGTGTGTCTTTACGTGCACCTTTACAAAGTGAGCCACCTCTGAGAACTTTTAAGTCCCTTTGTTGTGGGGGGTCCTGATACACCTGTTCCTGTTTTTTTGGTGTTAAGCCTTACCTACTGATGCTCTGCTCCATGAGTCTCTAATCCACCCTTTATAAACAGCAAGGCATGGATTAGGACAATCTGATAGTTGATAGTCTGAAGTTTGCATAACATGGCAGAAATTGTGAAATGTTGGCATTTGTTTTGAAAATATGACTGAACATGCAAAGAAATAGTGACCATATGAGGCCATTTATTATCACATAGTTGTTTGGCTCCTTTTTAAATCATAATAATAACAGAAATCACCCAAATGGCCCAGATCAAAAGTTTACATACCCTTAGTTCTTAATACTGTGTATTGCCCCCTTTAGCACCAATGACAGCGTGCAGTCTTTTCTAATTGTTGTCTATGAGGCGCTTAATTCAAATGGGTATAGCAGCCCATTTGTCTTGGCAAAATGCCTCTCCAGGTCATGCAAAGTCATAGGTCGTCTTGCATGAACCATACTTTTGAGATCTCCCCAGAAGGGCTCAATGATATTAAGTTCAGGAGACTGTGATGGCCACTCCACAACCTTCACCTTTTTCTGCTGTAACCACTGGAGGGTCAACTTGGCCTTGTGCTTAGGGTCATTGTCATGCTGGGAAGTCCAAGACCGTCCCATGCACATCCTTCGTGCAGAATAATGCAAATTGTCTGCCAGTATGTTCTGATAACATTCTGCATTCATCTTGCCATTCATTTTCACAAGATTCCCCATGCCTTTAGAGCTCCCCCCCCCCCAAAACATCAGTGAGCCACCACCATGCTTCACAGTGGGGATGGTATTCTTTTCACTATAGGCCTTATTGACCCCTCTCCAAACATAGTGCTCATGGTTGTGACCATAAAGCTCTATTTTTGTCTCATCACTCCAAATCACAGTGTGCCAGAAGCTGTGTGGCATGTCAAGGTGTGGTCGGGCATATTGTAACAGGACATTTTTGTGGCATTGGTGCAGTAAAGGCTTCTTTCTGGCATCTTGGCCACGCAAATTATGTTTGTTCAAGTATTGTTGTATTGTGCTCCTTGAAACAACCACACCGTCTTTTTCCAGGGCAGCCTGTATTTCTCCTGAGGTTATCTGTGGGGTTTTCTTTGTATTCTGAACCATTCTTCTGGCAGTTGTAGCTGAAATCTTTCTTGGTCTATCTGACCTTGGCTTGGTATCAAGAGATCCTTGCATTTTCCACTTTTTAATAAGTGATTGAAAGGTACTGACTGGCATTTCAAGACTTTGGATATCTTTTTATTTCCTTGTCCATCTTTATGAAGTTCCATTACCTTGTTATGCAGGTCTTTTAACAGTCCTTTTCTGCTCCCCATGGCTCAGTATCTAGCCTGCCCAGTATCCACATGAGCGCTAACAAACTCATTGACTATTTACTGACACTAATTGCAATTTAAAAAGCCACAGGTGTGGGAAATTAAACTTTAATTGCCATTTTAACCTGTGTTTGTCACCTTGTGTGTCTGCAACAAGGCCAAACATTCAAGGGTATGTAAACTTTTGATCAGGCCATTTGGGTGATTTATGTTATCTTATGATTTAAAAGAAGCAAAACAACTATGTGAGAATAAATGGCTTCATATGATCACTATCCTTCAATAAAATATTTTTTTTTTTTTGCATGATCAGCCATATTTTCAAAATAAATGCCACAATGTCACAATTTCTGCCAGGGTATGCAAACTTTTTGATCACAACTGTATGTTATGGCTGAGTCCATTGAAAGGCACTAGCTGTAGCACAGAGTGCCTTTGGTGTGGATAACCTCACCATCTCTTGCCTGCTCCTTAAGGCCTTGCAGCTTGACAAGAAAAAGTGCAGAAAAATAGATGTCCCAACAACATGTTCTTGTGTAATTCTTAGTTTTTTCCACTTCTTACGACAGTCTAGATTCTATACCGGTTCTGTTTCTGCACCAGTCCTAGAACTCCCCGTCAAGTGTTGTACTTAATGCTGATGTTCAGTGAAGGCTAAATCAATCTGTACCTCTATTTAGATTTCTTTGACTCCTGTTGTCTGGTCATTTGGACTCTGCCCCTGGGGATCCACCTAATAATCCCTGTCAGCCCTTATCTAGGGATTGTCTATTTAACATCTAGTTCTCATGGGGACCTCCTCTGAGAGCCAGACCATTTTTTAACATGGAACAATACATTTTCATCTAATTTTGAACTGATTTTGTTAGAGTTAATTTAAATTTCTAATATGTTCTTCAAGAAACGATCCATAACTGTTACTAATTGTAATAGTCTGTTTAAAGTATTAGGCTCTCCTCGTTCCTCTCTGTTTATCTGGACTAATAGATATGGTCAGCTTTGATACCTAATGGCGTAATGTATTTCAGAATGTAAACACCATTATCCATATCTTAATAGGATATCTGAAAACCTGCTGGTCCAGTAATTATAAGAATTTTATCATCTCCTTCTCCCCCTTCTCTTTATTTCCATATAGAAACTGTGCCTATCCTTTAGGTCTTAGCTATGGTCCTCAGGAACAAGTAGGGATCAGTGAGATTAATGACGTTGTCTGGTGGTTTGCTACAGAAGAGAGCACTACTTTTTAGAAACGTGATATCAAAGCAAGATCTATAGAAATGTACGGATCATTAGCAGACATTCCAGAGTAGAGGGAATAAGATGAGTTGGGTATAATGATGAGCAGAGATATATAAGGAAGAAGTAAGGAATTATTATTATTATTATCATTTATTTGTATCGCGCCAACATATTCCGTAGCGCTGTACAGGGGAGGAGAACAAGGAAATATACAACATACAATATTGACAAAAGCATGGATGGCCCTGTTTTGAGCTTCGAATCTTGTAAAAGTGCTTTTTCCCAAAGCACCCCACAGGATTAGACACTCGCCACTTACAATCTAAAGGTAATGGAAGAGACAGAGACCTGGGAAGGGTAGATAAGGAAAAGCAAGGTTAGGAAGGAAGTGAGAGGTACATAGGAAGGAAATTGTGAAAGTAAAGAGGCTAGGTTATCCATTCGTTAGAGAGGGAAAATATGTGATATAAAGTGGTTGTCACTATTATGTAATATGGTATCTGCCCCTAGTGGTCAGATAATGTAACCTGCAGATGGAAATGTCAGGAGACACATAGTTTAACCACATCTTAAGTAGAAGTAGTTCATGGGAGAGTAAAAGAGGAGAGGAGGGCATGAGAGGTGAGATGGTTGTGTTGGAGACAAAAGTTGCAGAAGTTAAGAAGAGTCTGAGGAAAAGGCAGGAGGATATGAGGAAGAAGCAGGCAAGAGGAAACATTCTGTAAAGGGTTAATAGGAAAGGGTAGCAGAAGCTGTTAATTGGTCAGGTGTAGAAGATTAGTGTGACTCAATAAATTAAAGCTAACACAGGGTGGGCTGGGTGAGGGGCAGGGAGGGAGGGGATTGAGCCAGGGAGATAGTGAGAAGAAACCCAGGAGTGTCTGAAAGCAAATGGAGATAATTTAAGATGGGGTATAGTTTTGCTGGCCAAAACACATGGCTAACAATCAATGCAAATGATGGGGGATGGTACAGAGGAAATACAATTATATCTAGATAAAAACAAAAACAAAAAAATGGCTATGTCAGCAGATATAATAAACAGATATTAATCACAAAATTGATAAATATCCAGGAACAATGGTACAAAATCCTCAGAAGTCCAGATACCTGAGATAGAGGGGATGTTCTTAGCAGCCTTGAGCCAGGGAGATAGTGAGAAGAAACCCAGGAGTGTCTGAAAGCAAATGGAGATAATTTAAGATGGGGTATAGTTTTGCTGGCCAAAACACATGGCTAACAATCAATGCAAATGATGGGGGATGGTACAGAGGAAATACAATTATATCTAGATAAAAACAAAAACAAAAAAATGGCTATGTCAGCAGATATAATAAACAGATATTAATCACAAAATTGATAAATATCCAGGAACAATGGTACAAAATCCTCAGAAGTCCAGATACCTGAGATAGAGGGGATGTTCTTAGCAGCCTTGAGCCAGGGAGATAGTGAGAAGAAACCCAGGAGTGTCTGAAAGCAAATGGAGATAATTTAAGATGGGGTATAGTTTTGCTGGCCAAAACACATGGCTAACAATCAATGCAAATGATGGGGGATGGTACAGAGGAAATACAATTATATCTAGATAAAAACAAAAACAAAAAAATGGCTATGTCAGCAGATATAATAAACAGATATTAATCACAAAATTGATAAATATCCAGGAACAATGGTACAAAATCCTCAGAAGTCCAGATACCTGAGATAGAGGGGATGTTCTTAGCAGCCTTGAGCCAGGGAGATAGTGAGAAGAAACCCAGGAGTGTCTGAAAGCAAATGGAGATAATTTAAGATGGGGTATAGTTTTGCTGGCCAAAACACATGGCTAACAATCAATGCAAATGATGGGGGATGGTACAGAGGAAATACAATTATATCTAGATAAAAACAAAAACAAAAAAATGGCTATGTCAGCAGATATAATAAACAGATATTAATCACAAAATTGATAAATATCCAGGAACAATGGTACAAAATCCTCAGAAGTCCAGATACCTGAGATAGAGGGGATGTTCTTAGCAGCCTTGAGCCAGGGAGATAGTGAGAAGAAACCCAGGAGTGTCTGAAAGCAAATGGAGATAATTTAAGATGGGGTATAGTTTTGCTGGCCAAAACACATGGCTAACAATCAATGCAAATGATGGGGGATGGTACAGAGGAAATACAATTATATCTAGATAAAAACAAAAACAAAAAAATGGCTATGTCAGCAGATATAATAAACAGATATTAATCACAAAATTGATAAATATCCAGGAACAATGGTACAAAATCCTCAGAAGTCCAGATACCTGAGATAGAGGGGATGTTCTTAGCAGCCTTGAGCCAGGGAGATAGTGAGAAGAAACCCAGGAGTGTCTGAAAGCAAATGGAGATAATTTAAGATGGGGTATAGTTTTGCTGGCCAAAACACATGGCTAACAATCAATGCAAATGATGGGGGATGGTACAGAGGAAATACAATTATATCTAGATAAAAACAAAAACAAAAAAATGGCTATGTCAGCAGATATAATAAACAGATATTAATCACAAAATTGATAAATATCCAGGAACAATGGTACAAAATCCTCAGAAGTCCAGATACCTGAGATAGAGGGGATGTTCTTAGCAGCCTTGAGCCAGGGAGATAGTGAGAAGAAACCCAGGAGTGTCTGAAAGCAAATGGAGATAATTTAAGATGGGGTATAGTTTTTGCTGGCCAAAACACATGGCTAACAATCAATGCAAATGATGGGGGATGGTACAGAGGAAATACAATTATATCTAGATAAAAACAAAAACAAAAAAATGGCTATGTCAGCAGATATAATAAACAGATATTAATCACAAAATTGATAAATATCCAGGAACAATGGTACAAAATCCTCAGAAGTCCAGATACCTGAGATAGAGGGGATGTTCTTAGCAGCCTTGAGCCAGGGAGATAGTGAGAAGAAACCCAGGAGTGTCTGAAAGCAAATGGAGATAATTTAAGATGGGGTATAGTTTTGCTGGCCAAAACACATGGCTAACAATCAATGCAAATGATGGGGGATGGTACAGAGGAAATACAATTATATCTAGATAAAAACAAAAACAAAAAAATGGCTATGTCAGCAGATATAATAAACAGATATTAATCACAAAATTGATAAATATCCAGGAACAATGGTACAAAATCCTCAGAAGTCCAGATACCTGAGATAGAGGGGATGTTCTTAGCAGCCTTGAGCCAGGGAGATAGTGAGAAGAAACCCAGGAGTGTCTGAAAGCAAATGGAGATAATTTAAGATGGGGTATAGTTTTGCTGGCCAAAACACATGGCTAACAATCAATGCAAATGATGGGGGATGGTACAGAGGAAATACAATTATATCTAGATAAAAACAAAAACAAAAAAATGGCTATGTCAGCAGATATAATAAACAGATATTAATCACAAAATTGATAAATATCCAGGAACAATGGTACAAAATCCTCAGAAGTCCAGATACCTGAGATAGAGGGGATGTTCTTAGCAGCCTTGAGCCAGGGAGATAGTGAGAAGAAACCCAGGAGTGTCTGAAAGCAAATGGAGATAATTTAAGATGGGGTATAGTTTTGCTGGCCAAAACACATGGCTAACAATCAATGCAAATGATGGGGGATGGTACAGAGGAAATACAATTATATCTAGATAAAAACAAAAACAAAAAAATGGCTATGTCAGCAGATATAATAAACAGATATTAATCACAAAATTGATAAATATCCAGGAACAATGGTACAAAATCCTCAGAAGTCCAGATACCTGAGATAGAGGGGATGTTCTTAGCAGCCTTGAGCCAGGGAGATAGTGAGAAGAAACCCAGGAGTGTCTGAAAGCAAATGGAGATAATTTAAGATGGGGTATAGTTTTGCTGGCCAAAACACATGGCTAACAATCAATGCAAATGATGGGGGATGGTACAGAGGAAATACAATTATATCTAGATAAAAACAAAAACAAAAAAATGGCTATGTCAGCAGATATAATAAACAGATATTAATCACAAAATTGATAAATATCCAGGAACAATGGTACAAAATCCTCAGAAGTCCAGATACCTGAGATAGAGGGGATGTTCTTAGCAGCCTTGAGCCAGGGAGATAGTGAGAAGAAACCCAGGAGTGTCTGAAAGCAAATGGAGATAATTTAAGATGGGGTATAGTTTTGCTGGCCAAAACACATGGCTAACAATCAATGCAAATGATGGGGGATGGTACAGAGGAAATACAATTATATCTAGATAAAAACAAAAACAAAAAAATGGCTATGTCAGCAGATATAATAAACAGATATTAATCACAAAATTGATAAATATCCAGGAACAATGGTACAAAATCCTCAGAAGTCCAGATACCTGAGATAGAGGGGATGTTCTTAGCAGCCTTGAGCCAGGGAGATAGTGAGAAGAAACCCAGGAGTGTCTGAAAGCAAATGGAGATAATTTAAGATGGGGTATAGTTTTGCTGGCCAAAACACATGGCTAACAATCAATGCAAATGATGGGGGATGGTACAGAGGAAATACAATTATATCTAGATAAAAACAAAAACAAAAAAATGGCTATGTCAGCAGATATAATAAACAGATATTAATCACAAAATTGATAAATATCCAGGAACAATGGTACAAAATCCTCAGAAGTCCAGATACCTGAGATAGAGGGGATGTTCTTAGCAGCCTTGAGCCAGGGAGATAGTGAGAAGAAACCCAGGAGTGTCTGAAAGCAAATGGAGATAATTTAAGATGGGGTATAGTTTTGCTGGCCAAAACACATGGCTAACAATCAATGCAAATGATGGGGGATGGTACAGAGGAAATACAATTATATCTAGATAAAAACAAAAACAAAAAAAATGGCTATGTCAGCAGATATAATAAACAGATATTAATCACAAAATTGATAAATATCCAGGAACAATGGTACAAAATCCTCAGAAGTCCAGATACCTGAGATAGAGGGGATGTTCTTAGCAGCCTTGAGCCAGGGAGATAGTGAGAAGAAACCCAGGAGTGTCTGAAAGCAAATGGAGATAATTTAAGATGGGGTATAGTTTTGCTGGCCAAAACACATGGCTAACAATCAATGCAAATGATGGGGGATGGTACAGAGGAAATACAATTATATCTAGATAAAAACAAAAACAAAAAAATGGCTATGTCAGCAGATATAATAAACAGATATTAATCACAAAATTGATAAATATCCAGGAACAATGGTACAAAATCCTCAGAAGTCCAGATACCTGAGATAGAGGGGATGTTCTTAGCAGCCTTGAGCCAGGGAGATAGTGAGAAGAAACCCAGGAGTGTCTGAAAGCAAATGGAGATAATTTAAGATGGGGTATAGTTTTGCTGGCCAAAACACATGGCTAACAATCAATGCAAATGATGGGGGATGGTACAGAGGAAATACAATTATATCTAGATAAAAACAAAAACAAAAAAATGGCTATGTCAGCAGATATAATAAACAGATATTAATCACAAAATTGATAAATATCCAGGAACAATGGTACAAAATCCTCAGAAGTCCAGATACCTGAGATAGAGGGGATGTTCTTAGCAGCCTTGAGCCAGGGAGATAGTGAGAAGAAACCCAGGAGTGTCTGAAAGCAAATGGAGATAATTTAAGATGGGGTATAGTTTTGCTGGCCAAAACACATGGCTAACAATCAATGCAAATGATGGGGGATGGTACAGAGGAAATACAATTATATCTAGATAAAAACAAAAACAAAAAAATGGCTATGTCAGCAGATATAATAAACAGATATTAATCACAAAATTGATAAATATCCAGGAACAATGGTACAAAATCCTCAGAAGTCCAGATACCTGAGATAGAGGGGATGTTCTTAGCAGCCTTGAGCCAGGGAGATAGTGAGAAGAAACCCAGGAGTGTCTGAAAGCAAATGGAGATAATTTAAGATGGGGTATAGTTTTGCTGGCCAAAACACATGGCTAACAATCAATGCAAATGATGGGGGATGGTACAGAGGAAATACAATTATATCTAGATAAAAACAAAAACAAAAAAATGGCTATGTCAGCAGATATAATAAACAGATATTAATCACAAAATTGATAAATATCCAGGAACAATGGTACAAAATCCTCAGAAGTCCAGATACCTGAGATAGAGGGGATGTTCTTAGCAGCCTTGAGCCAGGGAGATAGTGAGAAGAAACCCAGGAGTGTCTGAAAGCAAATGGAGATAATTTAAGATGGGGTATAGTTTTGCTGGCCAAAACACATGGCTAACAATCAATGCAAATGATGGGGGATGGTACAGAGGAAATACAATTATATCTAGATAAAAACAAAAACAAAAAAATGGCTATGTCAGCAGATATAATAAACAGATATTAATCACAAAATTGATAAATATCCAGGAACAATGGTACAAAATCCTCAGAAGTCCAGATACCTGAGATAGAGGGGATGTTCTTAGCAGCCTTGAGCCAGGGAGATAGTGAGAAGAAACCCAGGAGTGTCTGAAAGCAAATGGAGATAATTTAAGATGGGGTATAGTTTTGCTGGCCAAAACACATGGCTAACAATCAATGCAAATGATGGGGGATGGTACAGAGGAAATACAATTATATCTAGATAAAAACAAAAACAAAAAAATGGCTATGTCAGCAGATATAATAAACAGATATTAATCACAAAATTGATAAATATCCAGGAACAATGGTACAAAATCCTCAGAAGTCCAGATACCTGAGATAGAGGGGATGTTCTTAGCAGCCTTGAGCCAGGGAGATAGTGAGAAGAAACCCAGGAGTGTCTGAAAGCAAATGGAGATAATTTAAGATGGGGTATAGTTTTGCTGGCCAAAACACATGGCTAACAATCAATGCAAATGATGGGGGATGGTACAGAGGAAATACAATTATATCTAGATAAAAACAAAAACAAAAAAATGGCTATGTCAGCAGATATAATAAACAGATATTAATCACAAAATTGATAAATATCCAGGAACAATGGTACAAAATCCTCAGAAGTCCAGATACCTGAGATAGAGGGGATGTTCTTAGCAGCCTTGAGCCAGGGAGATAGTGAGAAGAAACCCAGGAGTGTCTGAAAGCAAATGGAGATAATTTAAGATGGGGTATAGTTTTGCTGGCCAAAACACATGGCTAACAATCAATGCAAATGATGGGGGATGGTACAGAGGAAATACAATTATATCTAGATAAAAACAAAAACAAAAAAATGGCTATGTCAGCAGATATAATAAACAGATATTAATCACAAAATTGATAAATATCCAGGAACAATGGTACAAAATCCTCAGAAGTCCAGATACCTGAGATAGAGGGGATGTTCTTAGCAGCCTTGAGCCAGGGAGATAGTGAGAAGAAACCCAGGAGTGTCTGAAAGCAAATGGAGATAATTTAAGATGGGGTATAGTTTTGCTGGCCAAAACACATGGCTAACAATCAATGCAAATGATGGGGGATGGTACAGAGGAAATACAATTATATCTAGATAAAAACAAAAACAAAAAAATGGCTATGTCAGCAGATATAATAAACAGATATTAATCACAAAATTGATAAATATCCAGGAACAATGGTACAAAATCCTCAGAAGTCCAGATACCTGAGATAGAGGGGATGTTCTTAGCAGCCTTGAGCCAGGGAGATAGTGAGAAGAAACCCAGGAGTGTCTGAAAGCAAATGGAGATAATTTAAGATGGGGTATAGTTTTGCTGGCCAAAACACATGGCTAACAATCAATGCAAATGATGGGGGATGGTACAGAGGAAATACAATTATATCTAGATAAAAACAAAAACAAAAAAATGGCTATGTCAGCAGATATAATAAACAGATATTAATCACAAAATTGATAAATATCCAGGAACAATGGTACAAAATCCTCAGAAGTCCAGATACCTGAGATAGAGGGGATGTTCTTAGCAGCCTTGAGCCAGGGAGATAGTGAGAAGAAACCCAGGAGTGTCTGAAAGCAAATGGAGATAATTTAAGATGGGGTATAGTTTTGCTGGCCAAAACACATGGCTAACAATCAATGCAAATGATGGGGGATGGTACAGAGGAAATACAATTATATCTAGATAAAAACAAAAACAAAAAAAATGGCTATGTCAGCAGATATAATAAACAGATATTAATCACAAAATTGATAAATATCCAGGAACAATGGTACAAAATCCTCAGAAGTCCAGATACCTGAGATAGAGGGGATGTTCTTAGCAGCCTTGAGCCAGGGAGATAGTGAGAAGAAACCCAGGAGTGTCTGAAAGCAAATGGAGATAATTTAAGATGGGGTATAGTTTTGCTGGCCAAAACACATGGCTAACAATCAATGCAAATGATGGGGGATGGTACAGAGGAAATACAATTATATCTAGATAAAAACAAAAACAAAAAAATGGCTATGTCAGCAGATATAATAAACAGATATTAATCACAAAATTGATAAATATCCAGGAACAATGGTACAAAATCCTCAGAAGTCCAGATACCTGAGATAGAGGGGATGTTCTTAGCAGCCTTGAGCCAGGGAGATAGTGAGAAGAAACCCAGGAGTGTCTGAAAGCAAATGGAGATAATTTAAGATGGGGTATAGTTTTGCTGGCCAAAACACATGGCTAACAATCAATGCAAATGATGGGGGATGGTACAGAGGAAATACAATTATATCTAGATAAAAACAAAAACAAAAAAATGGCTATGTCAGCAGATATAATAAACAGATATTAATCACAAAATTGATAAATATCCAGGAACAATGGTACAAAATCCTCAGAAGTCCAGATACCTGAGATAGAGGGGATGTTCTTAGCAGCCTTGAGCCAGGGAGATAGTGAGAAGAAACCCAGGAGTGTCTGAAAGCAAATGGAGATAATTTAAGATGGGGTATAGTTTTGCTGGCCAAAACACATGGCTAACAATCAATGCAAATGATGGGGGATGGTACAGAGGAAATACAATTATATCTAGATAAAAACAAAAACAAAAAAATGGCTATGTCAGCAGATATAATAAACAGATATTAATCACAAAATTGATAAATATCCAGGAACAATGGTACAAAATCCTCAGAAGTCCAGATACCTGAGATAGAGGGGATGTTCTTAGCAGCCTTGAGCCAGGGAGATAGTGAGAAGAAACCCAGGAGTGTCTGAAAGCAAATGGAGATAATTTAAGATGGGGTATAGTTTTGCTGGCCAAAACACATGGCTAACAATCAATGCAAATGATGGGGGATGGTACAGAGGAAATACAATTATATCTAGATAAAAACAAAAACAAAAAAATGGCTATGTCAGCAGATATAATAAACAGATATTAATCACAAAATTGATAAATATCCAGGAACAATGGTACAAAATCCTCAGAAGTCCAGATACCTGAGATAGAGGGGATGTTCTTAGCAGCCTTGAGCCAGGGAGATAGTGAGAAGAAACCCAGGAGTGTCTGAAAGCAAATGGAGATAATTTAAGATGGGGTATAGTTTTGCTGGCCAAAACACATGGCTAACAATCAATGCAAATGATGGGGGATGGTACAGAGGAAATACAATTATATCTAGATAAAAACAAAAACAAAAAAATGGCTATGTCAGCAGATATAATAAACAGATATTAATCACAAAATTGATAAATATCCAGGAACAATGGTACAAAATCCTCAGAAGTCCAGATACCTGAGATAGAGGGGATGTTCTTAGCAGCCTTGAGCCAGGGAGATAGTGAGAAGAAACCCAGGAGTGTCTGAAAGCAAATGGAGATAATTTAAGATGGGGTATAGTTTTGCTGGCCAAAACACATGGCTAACAATCAATGCAAATGATGGGGGATGGTACAGAGGAAATACAATTATATCTAGATAAAAACAAAAACAAAAAAATGGCTATGTCAGCAGATATAATAAACAGATATTAATCACAAAATTGATAAATATCCAGGAACAATGGTACAAAATCCTCAGAAGTCCAGATACCTGAGATAGAGGGGATGTTCTTAGCAGCCTTGAGCCAGGGAGATAGTGAGAAGAAACCCAGGAGTGTCTGAAAGCAAATGGAGATAATTTAAGATGGGGTATAGTTTTGCTGGCCAAAACACATGGCTAACAATCAATGCAAATGATGGGGGATGGTACAGAGGAAATACAATTATATCTAGATAAAAACAAAAACAAAAAAATGGCTATGTCAGCAGATATAATAAACAGATATTAATCACAAAATTGATAAATATCCAGGAACAATGGTACAAAATCCTCAGAAGTCCAGATACCTGAGATAGAGGGGATGTTCTTAGCAGCCTTGAGCCAGGGAGATAGTGAGAAGAAACCCAGGAGTGTCTGAAAGCAAATGGAGATAATTTAAGATGGGGTATAGTTTTGCTGGCCAAAACACATGGCTAACAATCAATGCAAATGATGGGGGATGGTACAGAGGAAATACAATTATATCTAGATAAAAACAAAAACAAAAAAATGGCTATGTCAGCAGATATAATAAACAGATATTAATCACAAAATTGATAAATATCCAGGAACAATGGTACAAAATCCTCAGAAGTCCAGATACCTGAGATAGAGGGGATGTTCTTAGCAGCCTTGAGCCAGGGAGATAGTGAGAAGAAACCCAGGAGTGTCTGAAAGCAAATGGAGATAATTTAAGATGGGGTATAGTTTTGCTGGCCAAAACACATGGCTAACAATCAATGCAAATGATGGGGGATGGTACAGAGGAAATACAATTATATCTAGATAAAAACAAAAACAAAAAAATGGCTATGTCAGCAGATATAATAAACAGATATTAATCACAAAATTGATAAATATCCAGGAACAATGGTACAAAATCCTCAGAAGTCCAGATACCTGAGATAGAGGGGATGTTCTTAGCAGCCTTGAGCCAGGGAGATAGTGAGAAGAAACCCAGGAGTGTCTGAAAGCAAATGGAGATAATTTAAGATGGGGTATAGTTTTGCTGGCCAAAACACATGGCTAACAATCAATGCAAATGATGGGGGATGGTACAGAGGAAATACAATTATATCTAGATAAAAACAAAAACAAAAAAATGGCTATGTCAGCAGATATAATAAACAGATATTAATCACAAAATTGATAAATATCCAGGAACAATGGTACAAAATCCTCAGAAGTCCAGATACCTGAGATAGAGGGGATGTTCTTAGCAGCCTTGAGCCAGGGAGATAGTGAGAAGAAACCCAGGAGTGTCTGAAAGCAAATGGAGATAATTTAAGATGGGGTATAGTTTTGCTGGCCAAAACACATGGCTAACAATCAATGCAAATGATGGGGGATGGTACAGAGGAAATACAATTATATCTAGATAAAAACAAAAACAAAAAAATGGCTATGTCAGCAGATATAATAAACAGATATTAATCACAAAATTGATAAATATCCAGGAACAATGGTACAAAATCCTCAGAAGTCCAGATACCTGAGATAGAGGGGATGTTCTTAGCAGCCTTGAGCCAGGGAGATAGTGAGAAGAAACCCAGGAGTGTCTGAAAGCAAATGGAGATAATTTAAGATGGGGTATAGTTTTGCTGGCCAAAACACATGGCTAACAATCAATGCAAATGATGGGGGATGGTACAGAGGAAATACAATTATATCTAGATAAAAACAAAAACAAAAAAATGGCTATGTCAGCAGATATAATAAACAGATATTAATCACAAAATTGATAAATATCCAGGAACAATGGTACAAAATCCTCAGAAGTCCAGATACCTGAGATAGAGGGGATGTTCTTAGCAGCCTTGAGCCAGGGAGATAGTGAGAAGAAACCCAGGAGTGTCTGAAAGCAAATGGAGATAATTTAAGATGGGGTATAGTTTTGCTGGCCAAAACACATGGCTAACAATCAATGCAAATGATGGGGGATGGTACAGAGGAAATACAATTATATCTAGATAAAAACAAAAACAAAAAAATGGCTATGTCAGCAGATATAATAAACAGATATTAATCACAAAATTGATAAATATCCAGGAAAAAAATGGTACAAAATCCTCAGAAGTCCAGATACCTGAGATAGAGGGGATGTTCTTAGCAGCCTTGAGCCAGGGAGATAGTGAGAAGAAACCCAGGAGTGTCTGAAAGCAAATGGAGATAATTTAAGATGGGGTATAGTTTTGCTGGCCAAAACACATGGCTAACAATCAATGCAAATGATGGGGGATGGTACAGAGGAAATACAATTATATCTAGATAAAAACAAAAACAAAAAAATGGCTATGTCAGCAGATATAATAAACAGATATTAATCACAAAATTGATAAATATCCAGGAACAATGGTACAAAATCCTCAGAAGTCCAGATACCTGAGATAGAGGGGATGTTCTTAGCAGCCTTGAGCCAGGGAGATAGTGAGAAGAAACCCAGGAGTGTCTGAAAGCAAATGGAGATAATTTAAGATGGGGTATAGTTTTGCTGGCCAAAACACATGGCTAACAATCAATGCAAATGATGGGGGATGGTACAGAGGAAATACAATTATATCTAGATAAAAACAAAAACAAAAAAATGGCTATGTCAGCAGATATAATAAACAGATATTAATCACAAAATTGATAAATATCCAGGAACAATGGTACAAAATCCTCAGAAGTCCAGATACCTGAGATAGAGGGGATGTTCTTAGCAGCCTTGAGCCAGGGAGATAGTGAGAAGAAACCCAGGAGTGTCTGAAAGCAAATGGAGATAATTTAAGATGGGGTATAGTTTTGCTGGCCAAAACACATGGCTAACAATCAATGCAAATGATGGGGGATGGTACAGAGGAAATACAATTATATCTAGATAAAAACAAAAACAAAAAAATGGCTATGTCAGCAGATATAATAAACAGATATTAATCACAAAATTGATAAATATCCAGGAACAATGGTACAAAATCCTCAGAAGTCCAGATACCTGAGATAGAGGGGATGTTCTTAGCAGCCTTGAGCCAGGGAGATAGTGAGAAGAAACCCAGGAGTGTCTGAAAGCAAATGGAGATAATTTAAGATGGGGTATAGTTTTGCTGGCCAAAACACATGGCTAACAATCAATGCAAATGATGGGGGATGGTACAGAGGAAATACAATTATATCTAGATAAAAACAAAAACAAAAAAATGGCTATGTCAGCAGATATAATAAACAGATATTAATCACAAAATTGATAAATATCCAGGAACAATGGTACAAAATCCTCAGAAGTCCAGATACCTGAGATAGAGGGGATGTTCTTAGCAGCCTTGAGCCAGGGAGATAGTGAGAAGAAACCCAGGAGTGTCTGAAAGCAAATGGAGATAATTTAAGATGGGGTATAGTTTTGCTGGCCAAAACACATGGCTAACAATCAATGCAAATGATGGGGGATGGTACAGAGGAAATACAATTATATCTAGATAAAAACAAAAACAAAAAAATGGCTATGTCAGCAGATATAATAAACAGATATTAATCACAAAATTGATAAATATCCAGGAACAATGGTACAAAATCCTCAGAAGTCCAGATACCTGAGATAGAGGGGATGTTCTTAGCAGCCTTGAGCCAGGGAGATAGTGAGAAGAAACCCAGGAGTGTCTGAAAGCAAATGGAGATAATTTAAGATGGGGTATAGTTTTGCTGGCCAAAACACATGGCTAACAATCAATGCAAATGATGGGGGATGGTACAGAGGAAATACAATTATATCTAGATAAAAACAAAAACAAAAAAATGGCTATGTCAGCAGATATAATAAACAGATATTAATCACAAAATTGATAAATATCCAGGAACAATGGTACAAAATCCTCAGAAGTCCAGATACCTGAGATAGAGGGGATGTTCTTAGCAGCCTTGAGCCAGGGAGATAGTGAGAAGAAACCCAGGAGTGTCTGAAAGCAAATGGAGATAATTTAAGATGGGGTATAGTTTTGCTGGCCAAAACACATGGCTAACAATCAATGCAAATGATGGGGGATGGTACAGAGGAAATACAATTATATCTAGATAAAAACAAAAACAAAAAAATGGCTATGTCAGCAGATATAATAAACAGATATTAATCACAAAATTGATAAATATCCAAAAAAAAAAATGGTACAAAATCCTCAGAAGTCCAGATACCTGAGATAGAGGGGATGTTCTTAGCAGCCTTGAGCCAGGGAGATAGTGAGAAGAAACCCAGGAGTGTCTGAAAGCAAATGGAGATAATTTAAGATGGGGTATAGTTTTGCTGGCCAAAACACATGGCTAACAATCAATGCAAATGATGGGGGATGGTACAGAGGAAATACAATTATATCTAGATAAAAACAAAAACAAAAAAATGGCTATGTCAGCAGATATAATAAACAGATATTAATCACAAAATTGATAAATATCCAGGAACAATGGTACAAAATCCTCAGAAGTCCAGATACCTGAGATAGAGGGGATGTTCTTAGCAGCCTTGAGCCAGGGAGATAGTGAGAAGAAACCCAGGAGTGTCTGAAAGCAAATGGAGATAATTTAAGATGGGGTATAGTTTTGCTGGCCAAAACACATGGCTAACAATCAATGCAAATGATGGGGGATGGTACAGAGGAAATACAATTATATCTAGATAAAAACAAAAACAAAAAAATGGCTATGTCAGCAGATATAATAAACAGATATTAATCACAAAATTGATAAATATCCAGGAACAATGGTACAAAATCCTCAGAAGTCCAGATACCTGAGATAGAGGGGATGTTCTTAGCAGCCTTGAGCCAGGGAGATAGTGAGAAGAAACCCAGGAGTGTCTGAAAGCAAATGGAGATAATTTAAGATGGGGTATAGTTTTGCTGGCCAAAACACATGGCTAACAATCAATGCAAATGATGGGGGATGGTACAGAGGAAATACAATTATATCTAGATAAAAACAAAAACAAAAAAATGGCTATGTCAGCAGATATAATAAACAGATATTAATCACAAAATTGATAAATATCCAGGAACAATGGTACAAAATCCTCAGAAGTCCAGATACCTGAGATAGAGGGGATGTTCTTAGCAGCCTTGAGCCAGGGAGATAGTGAGAAGAAACCCAGGAGTGTCTGAGATAGAGGGGATGTTCTTAGCAGCCTTGAGCCAGGGAGATAGTGAGAAGAAACCCAGGAGTGTCTGAGATAGAGGGGATGTTCTTAGCAGCCTTGAGCCAGGGAGATAGTGAGAAGAAACCCAGGAGTGTCTGAGATAGAGGGGATGTTCTTAGCAGCCTTGAGCCAGGGAGATAGTGAGAAGAAACCCAGGAGTGTCTGAGATAGAGGGGATGTTCTTAGCAGCCTTGAGCCAGGGAGATAGTGAGAAGAAACCCAGGAGTGTCTGAGATAGAGGGGATGTTCTTAGCAGCCTTGAGCCAGGGAGATAGTGAGAAGAAACCCAGGAGTGTCTGAGATAGAGGGGATGTTCTTAGCAGCCTTGAGCCAGGGAGATAGTGAGAAGAAACCCAGGAGTGTCTGAGATAGAGGGGATGTTCTTAGCAGCCTTGAGCCAGGGAGATAGTGAGAAGAAACCCAGGAGTGTCTGAGATAGAGGGGATGTTCTTAGCAGCCTTGAGCCAGGGAGATAGTGAGAAGAAACCCAGGAGTGTCTGAAAGCAGGTAAGGAATGAACAGCTTTGAAGGAGAGTTGTATAGGCTATTCACTCTTCAACTTCTCTTTATATTCATACTAGAAAAATGGGCCCTCTGAGCACTTTTTACATCCTTCAGGTTAGTTTACGTCCTTCTGCCTCGTTTTCATAGTTTTGTGTTTTTTCGGCAGTCATTTTTTTGTCGCTTAGGCGATTTTTGATTGTGAAAAAATGGCAAATATTCCTCCCTGGCTCTCCCATTGTGCTGTGTGTGAGTGTGTAAGTCAAACTGAGGCATATTGGTTGTTTTTTTCAGGTCTTTACGGTTTTGTGGTGCAGGCTTAAAGTAGTTTTCTCACAAGGTGCAAAGTGCAGGTACGGGTTTCGGTCCTAAGTCATATGGGTCATAAGTCCAGCATGCCTCAACTGCTCGTCTTGCTTCGCGAGGCTCGCAGTTGTGGCAAAGTCCCATGGGCCTCGCGATGAGTGCCTGCGGCCTTCGGCGCTGATTGCAGCCTAAGTTCCACGTTGCTCACGAGGCTCACAGTTGCGGGCCTCGTGATGAGCTCCTGCGGCGCTCATAGCAAGACCTGCAATAAGCGCCTTCAGCGATCATTGCAGTCTAAGTCCTGCGCTGCAAAAGCATGACCAACATCGTAATGGGACACACACTGACAACTATTATAGTGATGGACATATGACATATGAGCATATGCAAATGGTAAGATGTTTAGACAATACAGATAAAAGTAAGGGTTTGTCCATGTCCCAACCCGGTCTTGATTGGGTTAACAAAGGCAAAGAAGACAAATCATACCTGCAGGTTATATAAGTTCCTTATCCACCCACACAGGATAACTTAACCAGAGGCTAAGACAAAAAAAAGAGAATCCCTATTAGATTGTGTGGGGGGTCATGAACAAGGGCTAAGGAGTTGCAAACACTTGACATCATTTGACCCTGCTCTACAAAGTGTTTCCATTGCGGTTTTGACAGCCTTGTTAAGAATACTTGATGACTTGGAGCCATATTAAATTCCAGCCTCGTAAATCCAACGTGTAGTACGAAAGGGCTGCATGCTTCAAATTTAACAGGGTTACGTTGCTATTAAATTAGAAGTGCTGTGAGTTACGAGCGAGAGACGCAATCTTGTAAACCTTTGCCGCACACGCAATACTGTACTGTAGCTTTGCAAGTAAACACAGAGGTCTAGGCGTTGGTGGGTTTTGGAGCTTTGGAGAGAGAGAGAGAGAGAGAGAGAAGGAGTATTGTAAGTTTTTGATAATTTTACCTTTTAAGAGTATTTAACCCCTAATTTACAACACACATAATTACTGATATCACATAATTCACACACATAGATTAATATGTCCACATAGCCATACATAGCGGTATTCCACAGCACATCTACACCCCCCATACCCCATCCCCACCTTTGCTGGCACCTGCCACCTCCCCCCATACAATTACTATACTACACATAATAATCACATTTTTGTTTTACCTCATACACATCCACATACATATTATATTTCTTTATCGTTACTTTATTTTCATAGGAGGGTAGAGGAGGGGAGGAGGAAAGCGAGGAGAGAGAGGAGAGGAGCAGAGTGAGGGGAACACCGGAGGGGGAGAGGAGGAGGAGGGAGAGGAGGAGAGAGAGAGAAGGGAGAAGAGGAGGAGGAGAGCAGCACGGGGAGGGGAGTGCCCCCAGAGGTAGGCACACAAGGTGGAGGGGCAGAGGGTCAGGGACCTGATTCCAGGGCGGGAGATAGTGGGGATGATCAAGTGGCCACAGGGAGAGCTCCAGGAACAGTTGGTAGGGCAAGAGGTTGTGTCAAAGTCCAGGGTCCCCAATTTTACCTGAGAGGAGATGGAAGTCCGTGTCCGCTATAGGATAATACATGGTGGGAGAGAGGTGAATGTTAGCCAGAGGAATGAGGCCTGGGCCCAAGTTACTACAGCTGTTGCAGCATTAGGGGTCACTAATAGGGATGCTAAATCTTTGAAACACAGGTATGAGGCAAAGGAGAAGAGGAAGATGGCAGATTTGGCAAGAGCAGCACGTGGTACAGGTGGTGGGCCTCCTGTAGAAATTACTTACATTGCATTGAGGGACTGGATTCAGCCAGTGGCAGTGGTGGGCCTACCAGGCCAACAAACCTGAGGGACTGGATTCACCCAGTGGCAGTGGTGGGCCTACCAGGCCAACCACCCTGAGAGACTGGATTCAGCCAGTGGCAGTGGTGGGTCTACCAGGCCATGTGGACACAGATCATCCTAGCACAATGCAACATGAGTATCACATCACACCACACACATTGTTGTATAAAATTGTGGAGGTCGGGGGGTGGGGGATGGGGTGGACAAAACCCTGCAGATATCATGCTGTTTGTATGTATGTATGAGTAAGCTTGTACTCTGGCTGTTGTACATAATGAGCTGTGTCCCTCTAGAACAGGGATGGGTAAGGAAGGTCACATACATGCCGAGGTTTCAAGATATCATGCTGTTTGTATGTATGTATAAATAGGCTTGTACTCTGGCTGTTGTATATAATGAGCTGTATCCCTCTAGAACAGGGGTGGGTAAGGAGGGCCACATACATGTCGAGGTTTCAAGATATCCTTTCTGTGCACAGGTGAGTTAATCAGGATGACTGAAGAGGTAATTGGCTCATCTGTGCACAGCAGGGATATCATCAAATCCAGGTACGTAGGTGGCCCTCCAGGACCGAACCTGTCCACCCTTGCTCTAGAATTATATTGCCTCCTACACCCCTGCCCACACGTATAACTGACATAAAATAGCACTGTAATCCCTATGGTTATGAATGAAGATATATGGGGCGACAATAACCATGTAAAACCTGGTAGCAAACCTATCATGTTCATAATTTGTATCAATGAAATGTCTCGACATAACTGCATTTAAAACTGATTTTGAGTACAATTTGCTGTTATATCCAGATTGATTTGACATTCCAGAGAGTACATATCTGGGTGTGTGCACTGCAGCATAATTGGATACAGACTCTGTAGGACTGCATGCGTCTATTATATACTGTCCTAACCTGGACCATGTCTCAGCTGCTTATTAACAAACAATACTGGGAACATGTCACAGATTGGTCAGTCTCACACACTGCCCAGCAGATCCAGCAGAGCTTGTGTCTGATGCACATGCAGATGGCAGAACGCACCTGCAGTACACATATTTATATGAGCCATGATCCACAATGCTTATTATGCAGGCAGTGGTTCACCTGTGTAACACAGCCACCACAGTTAATCACAGGTGACCATGATGTCAAGGATATGGAAACACTTAGCTGTCAATTGTGTATGGAAAGCAAATCAAATATATTTTTTCTCATTTCAGTGCCCAGGAGAACAAGGCCCAATTCAGAGGAAAAGGGGAGGCCCGGGACCTTACACTCAAGCTGGCCAGCCACATTCACTGGCATATGAGGAGTGGGATTCACTGCCTGGACCCTCACAAGCATCAACCAACCATGCCCAGCTGTTCCAGCGCCCTCCATCGGCCATGTCCTAGCCCCAGACATCTTCCTAGCTGCCACCAATGACAGCACCATCGAAGCAATCGGGGCAGCCCACACCCACACCATTTTTTTCCCCACAACATATGCTCACCCATCATATGTTAGTATAGGGGATTTAAGGGGTCTCTAATAGAGCTGCCAGTGACAGATACAAGGTGCGAGAGAAGGGAAGCTGGTAGGGGCGTGCTATTGCACTTGTGTGCTTTTAGCCCAGCCCAAATGTCAGCACTCATATGTTGGTGCGTCTTTAGCACGAGCGCTGAAGACGACTTGCCCTGGTACCTGATCGATGTAATGTGGTGGTGAAAAATGGCTACTATTTGTGTTCCCAAATGTAGATATGATGAGTGAGATGTATATCAGATGATGTTTGAGTGTTTAGGGGCCACATACTAGCCTCTGAGTGAGAAAGGGTTATTATGGCGGACATTTTGATGTAGTTTGCATATGCATGACTATTCTAACATATGACAATAAAAATATATTTTTAATTTACATATTTGATCATTGGGGATTGTTGTGCAGGTGATTCTAATGCCTTCCATTGCTTTATTAATATTTTTAAGTCCCTTGCAGACCTAGTAAATGCCAAGCCCGTAAGTGCTTGTACCTTCAAACTTGTCACAGTTAAAGAGCTATTGAATTCGAGCTGGGCGTGACTTATGGGCTTGAAACTCAAGTCTGTAAGACTGTGCCGCGGCCGCATGCTGGAAAGGGGACGGACTAGCCGCGATAAGCATGAACCATCCAATTGCGGAATAACGCTATTCGAAACACACCTCAGCCAATCACGTACGGGCAAGACAATTTGATTGACAGTGGGAGATTATAAATATGATTAACACACGCCCATGCATTGACTGTGTTGTGAAATTCATTGGAGTTAGCACGCAGTTCCAGGAGCAGGGGGGAGAGTTGTTAGTTTTTGGTGGGAGTAGGAGGTTCAGTGATGTAGATTACGTTTTAGTCTTGTTTATTTTCTATTTCATAGGGATTTACACCTAAGACAAATATTTACAGATTTCACATATTTGCAAGACACATGGATTAAAGAGACACATAGAGACTTATATAAAGTTAGGTCACCCCCCCCCCCCCCCCACCACCACCACCACCACCATCATATCCAACACACCCCATCCCCCAACACTTATTAAAAACATATAGCATACACATTTTTTTCCCCATATTCCAGGAATACACCAATACTCCAGGAATTTCTTTATCCTTTTAATTTGTAGGCACACTATTTTTGGATTGTTTTATTATATTCCTAGCATATTTACACTTAAGACTTACACATATTTACACATTACACATATTTGCTATATACATAGGTTGAAGAAGACACATAGAGAGATACATAGAGTTAGGACATACACCACACACACACCCCATCCCTCACATCGCATCCCCCAACACTTATTAATAATACCTCGGACATACACTTTTTTTTCACACACCCATATAACAGTCACACTTATTTTGATTTATCCTTATTGAATTATTATTTTTGAGCATGGAGGGTGGAAATAGAAGGACAGAGGAGGGTGGAGTAGGAGAGGATGAGAGGACAGTTGAGGAGAGAGAGGAGGTCATCTGTAGTGAAGAGCAGGAGGGAGAACAAGTGGTAGGAGAGGAGGGAGGTGAGGAGGTGGAGAGGAGGGAGGAGGGCAGAGAAGAAGGCGAGCAGGAGAAGTGAAGGGAGGTGGGAGAGGAAGTGGAGGAGGGAGAGGAGGGGGATGAAAGTGCAGTGGCTGATGATGGACGGGGGGCCCCGAGGATCAGGCACACTTAAGAGAGGGATAGAGGGAAAGGGGCCTGTTCCCAGGGGGCGTAAGTTGTGGAAGGGACAGACCTCAGGGACAGGTCAGGAAGGCTGGGGTCGAAAGGGCAAGGGGTTAGTGGAAGGGGCAAGGCCAGGGCCCACAACTATACACCCCAGGAAAATGTGGTCCTCCTGGGTGCGATCCAAGGCCGCCCCGTCATCCTCACATGGGGGGAGGAAAAGGAAGCCTGGGCCTAGGGCTCAGGCTTGAAAGGAGGTAGCAGCAGTGGTGAAAGTGGTAGGCACAGCAAATTTGGATGAGAGGTCTGTGAGGCACTGCTTCGATAATATCAGGGCCAAGGTGAGGAGAAAGATGGCCAGAGAGGACTCAGGACACAGCGTGCAGTATAATGAGCGGGAGATGGTTGCAAGGGACCTCCTGAGACCACAGCCCACCGATGGAGCTTCAGGCCCCGCAGCCCAGCAGGACCCAGCCTCCATGTCAGGTGAATATGACATACACCAACATGACCCCACATGTTCATCACACACACTATACATGTACATGATGACCAAAGAGGACACTGACATGTCAGCTCCATGGAATTAACAATGGATAGACGGATGTGTCATATAATCCATGAAGCTGACAAATCACTGTCATTCCTGGGCACAACAAAGTTATCAAGCAATAGAGAGTCCATGTATTGGTTTGCCCACTGCAGCTGATGCAGTTACAGACTGCAGCCAGAGTCAAGAGATCATTGTGGTGGTCGATACACCACCTGGACAGATCCACAGCCAATAAGACCCAACCATCAGGACAGCACCTCCTTCCCCACACACCAGTAAGCAGTCCTAGCCTTCACCGGGAACACCACAATCACCACCCTTGGCTCCAGCTGGGCCCCAGGCCCTCCCCACTCAACCCCTGCTACCTCCTCATCCAGCTCTGCAAAAAGGACCTTCGTTCCCACCACCATCAACTAGCCAGGGTGCAAAGGTGAAGATGCTGGCCCTCATGAGGGAACAGCTGTATTGTATGCAAAGGATAGAGGCCAACATCTCTGCCACAAGACGCAGCCTGGAACGGCTCTCCAGGGAGGTGAGGAGGCATCATATGCAGGAGACATACATGGCTGGGCTGCCAAGAATGGGGATGGTCCCTAGTCCCCTCTCGTTTACCTCAGAGGCAAGCCCCAGACACAAGCAGCCCAGCCCCAAATCTCCTTCCACCATGCCTCCGCCGTGTGGTTCTGAGGCTTCCACCCCCCCCCCCCACCACAACGACCAACTACGAGTATACTGCATCCAGCCGTGGACAATGTGGGCCTGTGCTCAGGTGGAGGAGGAGATAGGGGCTGCAGACACGTTTTTGCCTTCTCAGAAGCACTCCACAGTGACAATCTATTGGTCAGAATGTTAAGATAATCTAGCCTGGCTACAGAGTCTGGGATCTTGGCCTATATGATGGTGATATTTTGTATGCAGATGGCTACCTCCCATTAAATGGTCCATGGTCCTCTTCTCTGTGGACACGTAGGGTTCTATTTAACATGTCACCAATTGATGGTCACTGAGGAATGCTGTTGAGAAGAGATTCTTCAGTCCCTATGATTTTTAAGGCCTTATGTTTTAGGTTATTTTCTTCTTTTTTTATTCCATCTGCTTTGGTTTAGGGTCAATTCAAGTCCATGAAGGCATCTGTGAAGAAAATGTATGAGGTGTAAGGTTTTCACAGTGCCGGAGAGGTAGACATTCCTTCAATGACAGCCCCCCCCCCCCCATAGAATGTAGCTCCCCCAAACTTAAAGCTATCATATAGCCAGATATCTCAGACATGCTTGTTGTTAGCTTCAATGTAGACTAATATGGCTATGGTGGTGGACTAGCAAAGTCTCACAATGGCATGTTAATGATAGCCAGCATTAATATAAGCACTAGTCCAGCATGTGATCCTGACCTCAATGTCAGTCTGAGAACAGATCCTTGGGTCTGATGTAAGTAACAGTGACTCTGGCTGCTGACCTTGTGTCCTCTCCGTATTAATGGGTATTTTCCTGTATTGCTGATTATACAGAGGCCTAGCTAATAGTTAGTAATGCTTGCAGATGGTAATAAGGTGAGTTGGTATATTGGTACAGTATTTAGCACTGTACTGTACATGCATGTTGAATTATTTTTTATCCTCCTCCACACTGTATGTGTGAAACTGGATTGGATTCCACAGTGCAGAGGTTTAATCCTCTGTTTCATTGAGCAGATCCAGAAAAGTTGTAAGTGCTATGCACATTAATGGTTTCTTCAGTTAAATGGAGTGATTTCTGATGATCCTTTTATTCATAAGATTCTGGTTGCAGCAGTGTAATGACCACATGTAACCCTGGTAGGTGCTATGCATCATGCTTATTCTAGACTATGACATTACCCCCTTGAAAGTAAACCCTTTTTCCCCACAAGCCTCTTGCTTTCCCAGGATCCACCCACACCACACTCATGATATCAATGCACAGTTTTGACCACTGCTGATTGTGCTCTGTGTATAAACTAAAGCTTTGTTATACTGCTCTAACCGTGTCAGTGTGTTTTGAATGGTTGGGGTTATGGGATATCAACATACATCACATTAGTGTCACATTCCTATAAATGTAAACTAATGAGCCGTAGTTACTATGCAAAAGATCCATACATATTAAGAGGAATAATAGTCATAAAAGATATCATATAATACTAAATCTGCAATCTAATCATAATAAAGTATTAATATAGAGGCCATGTCCATTTAGTGAAACTGTGGAGTATGAACATTACCCTGAGGGCCTAACAGGATTATGACAGGTGACACTGGATTGGGTTGACAGTTCCTTCTTTATTAGACTGAAATTGTTCTGACCTCTCTGCTATGACGTACCCACCTACACTGGCCCTACATGGTATAGCTCACAGCTTCATTTAGGTACACAAGCCCCCTGCAAAATAATCCCAAAAGAATAAATATGCATTTTCCAAGATTTCCTTCTTAGCATATGTTGTAATAGTCATGCACAAGCCAATATGAAAAGCCAGGCTGCAACATGCAGAACATAATTAAAGACACACTACCTGATTAAATAGCAATACCAAAACATGAAACTGCTTGCCATATTAACCCTTCGTCACTCACAGTGGCTCTATTGTGGCCCCTAAAACTTTAATATAATTGCATATACATCTCATTCATCACATCTACACAAATAGTGCCCAAATTACACCGCCACATCACATATATCAAGTACTCGGGGAACATTTTAACATCTATTGCTCAGTCCTGCACTTGTATTCAAATCTCTGTGACCCCATTTAGTGACCTCCCTTTATGTTCTGCTATTTATTAATTTTCAAGAGTGTGGATGGTGGTGAAGGGGCTTGTGTATGTGAATGGAGCTGTGAGCTGTACCATGTAGGGCCAGTGTAGGTGGGCAAGTGATAACAGTGATAAAAGTGCAATATTGACATTTACATAGTGTAGTGGACCCAGAAATGGGACATCATTAAAGTAATAGCTTATTTAAATATTTGGAATTTTCATTATTGGCTTTATAAAAAATGTAATAACAAAGAGGAGCTCTGAAAGTAAGGAACCTACTGACTTCTCATGGTTTAAGCTGTATCCAAACATAAGGGGGCTAGTGTGAAAAAGCTGAAATAATACTTGTAAGAAATAAACTTCCTCAAAACTTATAGCTAGGGACTTGTATGCCATAAAAAGATAGATAGATAGATAGATAGATAGATAGATAGATAGATAGATAGAACTGAACTGTTTTCTAAATTATTCAAAGGAAGTTGTCTTTGTTATGTCCTCTCTGTTAATTATTTCTGACAGTGAGCGCATATTTAAGTCAGTTTTCTTGGCTAATCACTAGATTCTGCTAAAGGCTCACTGCCCAGTTAGCTGGATATGAAACATTAATAAATGCTCATCTTACTTAGTCAGCTTATGGGTAGTATATCTGCAGGGTCATATAGGGAAATCATGTATATATTTGCTAATGATTGTAAATATGGTTTGTTATAATGTGTACTCAGCACCATGACTCATGGGTACTCGGGGCTAGTCACATAAACCAGTATTAAATAAAATAAAAAATGATGAAGAGACTTGATAGAATATTAAAATATCCTAGGGCCTACTTCTGAGAGCAAATACATTCTTTAAACATTATACAATGACCCAAATCATTACTACTATATCAGGTAACTCTTGTAAATATTATCATTACTAGATAAATTGGTACTTTTTAAAGGGACTTGGCATAACAGTGTCGTGTGCTAGTATGTTCTGACCACAACCCGAACACTAAAGATTACAAACAATTCGTAGTAGGCCTGAATACTCACATACAATGCTGAGGCCTAACATTACAAAGGTTATTAAAGTCATAACAAAGTAGTCTATGATAGAACAAAATCGTCCTTGGTAGTGAACTCCTTCCAGTCCATGGCCATGACACAATACTGTATAATAGAGAAAAATGACACTACACTATACAACATCACACAGCATTTTCCATTGTCAGCCCATGGCCCATAACATTTTACAGTTCTAAATTCCAGTGGTCTCCCTGAGCATGACAACTTTTCCCTCTCCCTGTCGGATGACTCTCTAGCTAGAATGGCCTCTTTTGTCCTTTTGTCTCGAGAGTCCATCAGCATTTTGATGGGCCTTGACCCATCGATGCTTTGTGAAAAAGTTTAAAATCTGCAGGGCCAGGCTCCATCTCAGCAAGAGCCCATTCTCTCCCGCCACCCTGGACAGTCAACAAAGGGGATTATGGTCGGTCACAACTGTGAATTCTTGGCCATGAAAATACTGTTGGAGTTTTTTCAGGGCCCATACCACAGCCAAACACTCCTTCTCAACGGCTGCATAGGCCACCTCCCTAGGCAACAGCTTCCTAACGAGGTAGTTTGGGTGGTGCTCACATCCCTGCTCATCCTTCTGATTCAGTACTGCCCCAATCCAAAGGTAAAGTCATCTGTCTGGACAATAAAAGGTCTTTTGTAGTCTGGCATAGAGAAATCAGGGAAGCAGGTCAGAGTATCCTTCAAGGCCCCAAAAGCAACCTCACATGCAGGAGTCCTAAGCACAATCCAGGGCATCCGTTTCCTGGTCAGGTCAGTCAAGGACTTGACCATGGCACTGTAACATGGAATAAACTTTCTGTAATACCCTGTAGTCCCCAGGAAAGCCATCACCTGCTTCTTAGTCTGAGGTACTGTCCAAACAGCTATCTCTTCTGCCTTGGCTGGCTCAGGTCTTATCTGTCCACTTCCTACCCAATGCCCCAAATACTGCACCTTAGCTTTTGCCAACTGACACTTATCTGGGCAAGTGGATAACCCGGCGCCCCTGATAGCATTTAGTATAATCTTGATGTGTTGGAGTTAAATAGAAGATAAGTTAGTAAGCACTCCCAATTCTTTTCTGGCTCTGTGAAAGTTCAGATCATTTGTTTCAGGGGTATCCATGACTGATAGGGTCCGAAGAGAGACTCGTGTCCCCATCCCTGGATGACCATATCACTGACAGACATCACAAGAGTTAGAGTAATTAGTAAAATTTTGATTAAACTCAGTCTAATAGAACACCCTGGTAAGGCGATGATGCTTCTTATTAACCCCCATGTGATCAGCTAAATGTACCCCCTAGGCTTTTTCTACTCCAATACTTCTAGAGGATAACCATTTACTTCCTAGTCTCCCTAGATCCATCTGACCCCATAAAGTAGCCCCTTCTCTCACACATGCTTCTCTCCCCCAGGACCCTTATTCTTTTTCCCAGTCCCTCGCCTAGCTCCAGCTAAGGTATCAACTCTCTACAATTCTACTTTTACCTCTGCTACACCTGCCCATCCCAGCCCCGTCCCCCAGCAGTTACTTGGCTTACTCAAGTTTCCAAGCACCTGGCCTCCTCCTTTTCCACCAGTCTAGTCCTGGCTGTCTTGGCCTGTGCTTAAGTTACTGCATTCAAATAGAGACTCTCCAGATGCCCCAAATCCTTGCACAATAAAACATCTGCTGTCAGTCCATGCATCATCCCCACCTCCCGAATACCTTTCCCTGTGCCCCAATCCAACCATAAGCAGACAACTGTGATGGGAAACTTTTGGCCGACAGCCACACTTCATGGTCTTGGGTAAAACTGCTGTGTGTGGTAAATTCAGGTGCACCTTATTCACAGTGGCCCCAGTATCCTGAAGCCCTAGGGTATCCCTTCCCTGATCAAAAAATGTTGTGCCTTTTTGTTTCCAGGGCCATGCTGAACTGGCAGCTTAACTCTGCGAGGCATGTTGGGGCACTCCCTCTTCATGTGCCCGTGCTGATGACACCCATAGCACTCCCCTTTCATGCTCTGAGTCACAGAGCGAGAACCAGACAATCCTGTAAAGTAGACAGGGGAAGAGGCTCGCAATGAGCGCCAAAGGTTACGAACATTGCAAAGATCCACAACTATATATGTGATATGCTTATGCCTGCTGTATTACACAGCTTTTATGCAAAGCCAAGGTTGGATTATACACAAGTTGGGAATCCTATCCATGTACAGCTGTTTCAAGCTTACTGGCTATCATCAGCATGGAGCGGGATCTCAGCTTGTGTTGTGGACCTTATGAGTAGGTAGTTCACCACAACAATCATTTATAATATGGTGGGCAAAAGAGCCATAGAAGCCTCCACCGTACAGTAGTACAGTAAATAAATATTACATCTGTGTTCACTTTTGAATGTCTAAAACCAGCTCAGAACTCAGATAAAAACAGTTATTACACTGCATCCTGGGAAGCTAAGCTGGGACATGCAAATATATATTTATTTTTATACAGTGGACCCTAGGTACTCAACTACCTCAGAGCTTGTAGATTTCGGTGTTTGACGTGTCTGGTTGAGCAAAAAACCTTGGTACGTCTCATACTAGCATGGTACTCATCAAACTTGCTAGAATTAAATTACTTACTCCTCATGTGAGTTTGGTACTTGTCATTTTTGCCACTCATTGATCTTTCTGATACCAATTAACGACAAGTACCAAGGGTCCACTGTGTATATATACAGATACATATATACATATATAATTCCCATGGTCTCTCTATGGCCACAGGTGCCTGTACCAGGATGCATTATATGAACCTTTGTTCTAGAACACACAGAACATTGATGACCTGGCAACCTCCAATCAGAGAGCAGCTCCAGTGCACATTGGGTCCTAATCTCTGAGCCATGCGGGATGTCTATTGATATCGATCGATTCCAGCTCATATTTAGAAGGAGATCTCCAGATCATTTTGAGGACTTCATCAGAACTTTTGAGGACTTTTATTTCTAGCTTGAGAGTGATCTCGAGCCTTCACTACTGACCTCTGAGCCAGGAAGGATTTTTATTATTATTATTATTATTATTATTACTATACAGAGGTTAGGATCAAAATACAATATTAAGAACAAGGCAAAGGGTGATTAGCTTCATCTTGAAGCCCCCTATTGAGGAGCCACCCCAGGAAGCCAGAAGAAAGAAGGTAAATATACAGTAAATATACAGTAAATAAATAGTACATTTATGTTCACATTTGAATGTCTAAAAAAAGCTAAAAATCATATTACATGAAGTCCATGAAATACTGTTACTGCACTGCACTCTGGGAAACTGGGAGGGGTCATGTAAATGAGCCCACAATGCATATTCTCTTTTTAATCCAATCCTATTACTCTTTTGCCCACTTTCTTTCTTTCCTTCCTATCTCTCTGTCTGACTGTCCCTCTTCTTTCCATCCACTCTCTCTGTCTGTCTCTCCTTGAGTCTGTCTCTTTACTTTCTCCTTGTATCTGTCTCTCCTTCCTACTTGTGTCTGTCTTTACTTCTTCCCTCTCTCTATCCTTCCACCTTCCATCCTGGGGTCTATCTCTTTCCTACCTCTGAGTGTCTTTATCTTTCCTTCCTCCCTCTCTCTCCTTCCTTCCTTGTGTCTGTCTCTCCTTCTGCCTTGTGTCTGTCTCTCCTGCTGCCTTGTGTGTCTCTTTCCTTCCTCCCCCACTCTTTCTTTTCTCTGTCTTTTTTCCTTCCTATCTGTTTCTTTCTTTCCTTCCTGTCAGTTTCTCCTTCCCTCTCTCTTTCCTTCTTTCCTCCCTCTCTCTCATTCCTTTCTTTCTTGTGTCTGTCTCTTTTCTTCCTCCTTGTGTCTTCCTACCCATCCTTCCTCTCACTCTCTCTTTCATTCTTCCATCTCGTTCTTTCCTTCCTGCCAGTCTCTCCTGCCCTCTCTTGTTCCTTCCTTCCTTGGGTCTATCTCTTTCCTACCTCTGAGTGTCTCTTTCAATCCTTTATCCTTGTGTCTGTCTCTCCTTCTGCCTTGTGTCTGTCTCTTTCCTTCCTCCCCCACTCTCTTTTTCTGTCTTTCTTTCCTTCCTGTCAGTTTCTCCTTCCCTCTCTCTTTCCTTCCTTCCTCTCTCTCTCTCATTCCTTCCTTCCTTGGGTCTATCTCTTTCCTACCTCTGTGTGTCTTTATCTTTCCTTACTCCCTCTCTGTCTTCCCTTTCTCTGTCTCTTTCATTCCTTTATCCTTCTGTCTGTCGTTTCTTCCTTCCTTGTGTCTGTCTCTCCTTCTGCCTTGTGTCTGTCTCTCCTTCTGCCTTGTGTCTGTCTCTCATTCTGCCTTGTGTCTGTCTCTTTCCTTCCTCCCTCACTCTCTTTCTTTCCTCTGTCTTTTTTCCTTCCTATCTGTCTCTTTCTTTCTGCCAGTCTCTCCTTCCCTCTTTCTTTCCTTCCTTCCTTCCTCCCTCTCACTCGTTCATTCCTTTCTTGTGTCTGTCTCTTTCTTTCCTCCTTGTGTCTACCTACCCATCCTTCCTCTCACTCTCTCTTTCATTCTTCCATCTCGTTATTTCCTTCCTGCCAGTCTCTCCTTTCCTCTCTCTTTCCTTCCTTCCTCCCTCTCACTCGTTCCTTCCTTTCTTGTGTCTGTCTTTCCTTCCTCCTTGTGTCTACCTACCCATCCTTCCTCTCACTCTCTCTTTCATTCTTCCATCTCGTTCTTTCCTTTTTTCTCTCTCTTTCCTTCCTTCCTTGTGTCTGTCTCTCCTTCTGCCTTGTGTCTGTCTCTCCTTCTGCCTTGTGTCTGTCTCTTTCCTTCCTCCCTCACTCTCTTTCTTTCCTCTGTCTTCCATCTCTTTCTTTCCTTCCTGCCAGGCTCTCCTTCCCTCACACTTTACTTCCTTCCTCCATCTCACTTGTTCCTTCCTTTCTTGTGTCTGTCTCTTTACTTCCTCCTTCCTCCTACCTACCCATCCTTCCTCTCACTCTTTCTTTCATTCTTCCATCTTGTTCTTTCCTTTTTTCTCTCTCTTTCCCTCCTCCCGTCTGTCCGTCTTATCTTCCTTCCTATATAAAAATATGTAATTAAATATTTTTTTTTTTCATAAAACTGTACTAATGATGTTTTCTCTTTATAATTATCAGATTTTAACACCTAAAGAGGTCACAAATCTAGAATAATAAGTACAATAAAAAATTTGAATATTTTTAGCTGGTGTTTATTAACATGAACGTAATCTGTATGTATGAATGCAAGTAGATGGTGTGCTCTGATGGGTATCCCCCCTGGTTTCATTTTAGCTCACCCTCCTTATTTAATTTTGTTTACTTTACAGGTTAATATTTAACTTTCAAACTGGACAGATCCCTCCCCACCACCAGGTGGGGATGTGAAAAATGATGGATCGGCTCTATAAAAGGGCCAATCCATATCAAGTCTGTCACAGGGCTTTGCAGGCTGGAGTGCCACATGCACCTTCGATACCCCCGCTCCAGCTGTTTGCATTGGACACAAACCCCCTGTTTCCCCTCAGGCTCCTCCCGTCCCCAACCTCTCCAGGTTGAGGGACATCCCTTGGCATGCTTTCTCATGCTCCATACAGTGCACTTCCTTGCCCTCGTGACCCTCCCCGATAGCATCTGGAGGTGGATCCCACTGACGAGAGCAAGAGGACCCGGTGGACCTTATTCCTCTTTGGTTCCATGACCCATGAGTTGGAGAGTGCCACTGAGCACAAGAGACTACAAACTTCATATAAATTCTTCAGCCCCCAAGCCTCCCTGTTGTAACACAATTTATTAATATTTCTAATAAAAGTATTAAAATGTTTCTGTATCCTGTCTTTGTTCCTTAGGATATGTGCAAGGCCAAGAGCATGCCACCGCCCTCTGTTAAGTCCACAACAAAGAGGGACCTACTTAGGGCTGCAAAAACCATAAGGAATCATACATGATAATGTGAGTACTATAAGAAAGGGGGCTCAACACTTCTCCCACAATGAAAAAAGAAATGTAATGCTGACATGTCTTTAAAGTCTGTGGAAGGTTCCTAGATGTTACTAGGCATATAATATCCCTGCGTATTGTGACAGGTTAAATAACTGGTAGATGCTGGACGGGCTGGATCCCTCGTATATCCCAATAAATACTCCCCTCCCCCACACGTACCTCCTGGTATCTGACAAATCTCTTTTGGATGCTCTGGATACCATTCCTTGCTCCTCAGCTCCCTTCACTTGTCCCTTGCGTGCCCTCTTCAGGTGCTTCTTACCCATGCTCTGCGCTCCTTGCCTCTTCCCCACCTGCCTTCTGCGTTGCGCTCTCTACTCTTACTCTCCCCTTTCCTACTCTGTCCCAGTGCCTTTCTCCTGCTCCTCCCCAGCATGCTTGGCTGCCTCTTGCTTCCTCTTTTCCATCTCTGCCCCATGTCTCTCCCCTGCACTTCTCCCTGCCCCCTTGCCCTTCTTCCTGCCCCCTCACCATTCTCCCTGCCATATTTTGCTTTCTTTCTTCTTTTTTTCTCCTTGTCTGCTCTTGTGAGTCCCTCTCCTGCTCCTTTTTGCGTCGCTGGCATCCTAACTTTCATTCGCCACCCACCTTTGTTTTGGACCATCTCTGGGCTTCCTGTCCGCGGCTCCCTGGTTATTGGTGGGGCAATTATCTAAGGCCCCCTTGCTCTCTGTGGGCTTTTTGTCTTGGGCCCCCTGGTTCTCAGTGGGCTACCTGCCTGGGACCCTCTGGTTCTCTGTAGGCTCCCTGGTTGAGGCCCCTGGCTCTCTGTGGACTCTCTACCTGGGGCTCCCGGCTCCCTGTCTGGGGGCCCTGGCTCTCTGCCGGCTCCCTGTCAGGGGCCCCTGGCTTTCTGCAGGCTCCCAGTCTGGAAACCCCGGCTTTCCATCAGTGGCTTCACTTCTGTTGTCCCCGTCCTGCTTTGTCCTCCTTCTTTGCTTTTGTACATTTTGATCTCCGCTCAAGCCTGCTCTTCATGGTCTTCCATTACTCCGTTGCAGTCCCGGGCGCTGCTTTTCCATGTAAGTGCTCTGTAGAGCTACCTCTACCTGTTTCTCTGCATGTGACACTGTATCATATCTCACGCTTACCAAATCATGTCAAACCGTACCACTTCTCACGCTTACCGAGTCATATTACACCGTACCACATCTCACGCTGACAAGCCACACCACAATGTATCATATTCCTACCATACTAGCTATATCATATCATATATCACGCTTACAGAGTCATATCACACTACATCACACGCCATGCTGACCCAGTCATATTGCACTATATCACGTGCAACACTTACCCAGTCATGTCACACTATGCCATGTGCCACGCTTACCCAGTCATGTCACACTATGTCATGTGCCACACTTACCCAGTCATGTCACACTATGTCATGTGCCACACTTACCCAGTCATGTCACACTATGCCATGTGCCACGCTTACCCAGTCATGTCAAACTATGCTATGTGCCACGCTTACCCAGTCATGTCAAACTATGTCATGTGCCACGATTACCCAGTCATATCACACTATGCCATGTGCCACGCTTACCCAGTCATGTCACACTATGCCATGTGCCACACTTACCCAGACATGTCAAACTATGTCATGTGCCACGCTTACCCAGTCATATCACACTATGTCATGTGCCACGCTTACCCAGTCATGTCACACTATGCCATGTGCCATGCTTACCCAGTCATGTCACACTATGCCATGTGCCACGCTTACCCAGTCATGTCAAACTATGCTATGTGCCACGCTTACCCAGTCATGTCAAACTATGTCATGTGCCACGCTTACCCAGTCATATCACACTATGCCATGTGCCACGCTTACCCAGTCATGTCACACTATGCCATGTGCCACACTTACCCAGACATGTCAAACTATGTCATGTGCCACGCTTACCCAGTCATATCACACTATGTCATGTGCCACGCTTACCCAGTCATGTCACACTATGCCATGTGCCACGCTTACCCAGTCATGTCACACTATGCCATGTGCCACGCTTACCCAGTCATGTCACACTATGCCATGTGCCACGCTTACCCAGTCATGTCAAACTATGTCATGTGCCATGCTTACCCAGTCATATCACACTATGCCATGTGCCACGCTTACCCAGTCATGTCACACTATGCCATGTACCACACTTACCCAGTCATGTCACACTATGTCATGTGCCACGCTTACCCAGTCATATCACACTATGCCATGTGCCACACTTACCCAGTCATGTCACACTATGCCATGTGCCACACTTACCCAGTCATGTCACACTATGTCATGTGCCACGCTTACCCAGTCATGTCACACTATGTCATGTGCCACGCTTACCCAGTCATGTCACACTATGTCATGTGCCACACTTACCCAGTCATGTCACACTATGTCATGTGCCACGCTTACCCAGTCATGTCATACTATGTCATGTGCCACGCTTTCCCAGTCATGTCACACTATGTCATGTGCCACGCTTACCCAGTCATGTCACACTATGCCATGTGCCACGCTTACCCAGTCATGTCACACTATGTCATGTGCCACGCTTACCCAGTCATGTCACACTATGCCATGTGCCACACTTACCCAGTCATGTCACACTATGTCATGTGCCACGCTTACCCAGTCATGTCACACTATGTCATGTGCCACGCTTACCCATTCATGTCACACTATGTCATGTGCCACGCTTACCCAGTCATGTCACACTATGTCATGTGCCACGCTTACCCAGTCATGTCACACTATGCCATGTGCCACGCTTACCCAGTCATGTCATACTATGTCATGTGCCACGCTTACCCAGTCATGTCACACTATGCCATGTGCCACACTTACCCAGTCATGTCACACTATGTCATGTGCCACGCTTACCCAGTCATGTCACACTATGCCATGTGCCACACTTACCCAGTCATGTCAAACTATGTCATGTGCCACGCTTACCCAGTAATGTCACACTATGCCATGTGCCACGCTTACCCAGTCATATCACACTATGTCATGTCATACAAGTCTTAACACATTGAACTCCTCATATATTGTGTCCTTAGGATACAAAAACAAATCCTGTTGTAACATATCCATAACTTACTAAAGTTACATCATTATATTGTACTCCAACATATCCCAATAGGACATATCACACCCTCAGCATATCGAGTCTTTATAAGCTCTGGTTTTACTGTCTAGATCAAACAAATAGTCCCTGTCCAGTAAATAGTAACACAGGGATATTATATACCCAGTAACATCCAGACATCTTCCATATCACTTTCAATAATAAAAAAGGACATAAGCACCAAATATGGTCTTTCTGTGATAAATGATTAATAATTATGAATTTGTCATTTTTAGCCGCTGCTCGGATGATCCTCCATTGGCTGAAAGAAGACAGTCTGTCACCCCGACGCCCAGACACGACTTTAGGAAACAACTCCCCGGCTGGTATATCCATTCCTTTATTTGGGCAAATAAAGGGACACAGCAAAGATCCCAACTATCATAATATATATATATATATATATATATATATATATATATATATATACATATATACTGTATATATACTGTATATATATTTATTTATTTACATTTTTTTATATATATAGATCCTACCTATATATATGAAAATATATATATATATATATATATATATATTTATTTATATTTATATATATATATATATATATACGTATATATATATATATATATATATATATATATATATATATATACATATATATATACTGAATATTATATGTCTAAAACTGTACTAATGACTTACTGTGAGATGAGCAGAACAATGATAAGACTTTAATTCCCTTTTTTTTGGCTGACATTTAGCTGATCTTCCCAACAGTGTGGTCTTGATATCAGTACCTAATTGCCTCATTGCTGGATTCTTGCCTCCTTTTGCACATGGCTGCTCAGATTTACACCATTTGGTTCTGTCTTCGCAGCGATGTTTTCTCCCCCTGCGACCACATCCGAGACCCGGGTAAAGCGCCGCCGGGTAACAACAGAGATGGAAGTAATTATATAGTAAACATGTCTAAAGGATCCACTGCTAGATCCAAGAAAATCCTGGAGGAGCAGGCGGCACTGGGTGAGTCCTGCTAGGACTAGTGTACTAATGGAAAGGATATGTTTATGGGCTCAGTCCATGCTAGGATTCAATGTGTATGGGCTCAGTCTCTACTAGGACTAGTGTACTAATGGAAAGGACATGTTTATGTCCTCAGTCCCTACTAGACCCAAAGGGTACAAATGGAAATTACATGTTTATAGGCTCAGTGCTAAACCCAAAGTGTACTAATGGAAAGGACATGTTTCAGGGCTCAGTCCCTGTTAGACCCAACGTGTTCTAATGGAAAGGACATGTTTATGGGCTCAGTCCCTACTAGACCCAAAGGGTACAAATGGAAATTACATGTTTATAGGTTCAGTGCTAAACCCAAAGTGTACTAATGGAAAGGACATGTTTATGGGCTCAGTCCCTGTTAGACCCAATGTGTTCTAATGGAAAGGACATGTTTATGGGCTCAGTCCCTGTTAGACCCAACGTGTTCTAATGGAAAGGACATGTTTATGGGCTCAGTCCCTACTAGACCCAAAGGGTACAAATGGAAATTACATGTTTATAGGTTCAGTGCTAAACCCAAAGTGTACTAATGGAAAGGACATGTTTATGGGCTCAGTCCCTGTTAGACCCAATGTGTTCTAATGGAAAGGACATGTTTATGGGCTCAGTCCCTGTTAGACCCAACGTGTTCTAATGGAAAGTACATGTTTATGGGCTCAGTCCCTGTTAGACCCAACGTGTTCTAATGAAAAGGACATGATTATGGGCTCAGTGCTAATCCCAAAGTGTACTAATGGAAAGTAGATGTGTATGGGCTTGGTCCCTACTATACCCAAAGTGTACTAATGGAAAGGAGATGTGTAGTGTCCCTGCTAGACTAAAGTGTACTAATTGCTGGATTCCTGCTTCCTTTTGCACATGTCTGCTCAGATTTACACCTTTGGTTATGTCTTCACAGCGATGTCGTCTCCCGATGCGACCACATCCGAGACCCGGGTAAAGCGCCGCCGGGTGACAAGAGAGATGGAAGGTAATTATAAAGTAAACATGTCTAAAGGATTGTCTAAAGGATCCACTGCTAGATCCAAGAAAATCCTGGAGGAGCAGGCGGCACTGGGTGAGTCCTGCTAGGACTAGTGTACTAATGGAAAGGATATGTTTATGGGCTCAGTCCATGCTAGGATTCAATGTGTATGGGCTCAGTCTCTACTAGGACTAGTGTACTAATGGAAAGGACATGTTTATGTCCTCAGTCCCTACTAGACCCAAAGGGTACAAATGGAAATTACATGTTTATAGGCTCAGTGCTAAACCCAAAGTGTACTAATGGAAAGGACATGTTTATGGGCTCAGTCCCTGTTAGACCCAACGTGTTCTAATGAAAAGGACATGATTATGGGCTCAGTGCTAAACCCAAAGTGTACTAATGGAAAGTAGATGTGTATGGGCTTGGTCCCTACTAGACCCAAAGTGTACTAATGGAAAGGAGATGTTTAGTGACTCAGTCCCTGCTAGACTAAAGTGTACTAATGGCTGGATTCCTGCTTCCTTTTGCACATGGCTGCTCAGATTTACACCTTTGGTTCTGTCTTCACAGTGAAGTCGTATCCACCTGCGAGCTCGTGCGGGACCCCCGTAAAACGCTGCCAAGTAGCAACAGAGATGGAGGGTAAATATATAGTAACCATCACTGCTAGGTCCAAGAAAATCCAGTGGAGCAGGAGGCCCGGGTGAGTCCTGCTAGGACTAGTGTACTAATGGAAATTATGTTTTAATGGGCTCAGTCCATGCTATACCAAAGTGTACTCATGGGATGATGTTAATGAGCTGTACCTTACTGTTTCTGTCCAGTCCTGTTCTTCATACATTACAGGATTGGCCTGGACGTCCGTTTGGCAAAGACTGGGACCTGAGATCCAAGTAGAAACTAATACAGTGAGTAGAGTAATTATGGAGGAATGTGGTGGTATATAGATCCGGCAAGCACCAGTTCAAGAGGAGGTGACTAAATGTATGTTTCAAATGCTTGCAGGGTATTTATTATCCACACCCTATGCTCCCTCACAGTTTGTCCCCTAATTGTCAGATATATTTTTCCAAGTCAGGGGTTTACATATCTATAATTTGTATAGATTATAGATATATTAAGTCGCACAGAGATGTGGGAGAGTTATGGCATATGGCTGTGGGAGCCTGAGGCTAGATAGTGGCATCTCCAAAATACGCCATTACCTTACACAAGACAATACTAAGATTCTAATACACTCTCTTATCATTTCTCGTCTTGACTATTGCAACTCGCTCCTTGTTGGCCTGCCCATCACTCGCCTCTCCCCAATTCAATCCATAATAAATGCCTCCGCCAGACTCATCTTCAGTACACATCGTTCAGTGTCGGCAGCTCCTCTTTGTCAATCACTCCACTGGCTTCCCTTAGCCTCCAGAATAAAGTTTAAAATCTTGACCCTAACTTATAAAGCCCTCAACAACAGCGCACCCCCATACATCTCTGCTCTCATCTCCAAATACTCCCCCACACGCCCTCTTCGTTCTGCTAACGACCTTCTTCTTTCTACCACTCTTGTCACCTCCTCTCACTCCCGCCTCCAGGACTTTTCTCGCGCTGCCCCTATTCTCTGGAACTCCTTGCCTCGCTTCACCAGACTATCCTCCTGCCTTAAATCCTTCAAAACATCAATAAAAACGCACCTCTTTAAAGAAGCCTATAACCTTCCTCCCTAACATGCTCAGCACTGCTCAGCACTACTCTCTCCCTACTGTACCAGATACAAACTTTAACCTTTAGATTGTAAGTCTGCGAGTTTCAATCCTGCGCAGTGCTTTAGGGAAAGCGCTATGGACACTGGATTCCAAGCTCAAAGACAGGGCCATACACTCTTTGCAATGTATGAATCTTTAACTTGTCATTGCCTGTAACTTAACTTATGTATAGCGCTACAGAATATGTTGGCGCGTTACAAATAAACGATAATAATAAATAATAATAATTTGCCCAATCTAGCAGCCCAGGTGTTAAAAGTAGCTTTCATCACAATGGGGCTGTAGCTGGGAAAAGGTTAAAACTTGGAAAAGGTTAAAACAGTTTGTTAAGGGGGTTGAGTTACAGAGTTACAGCCAGAGCACAGAGAGGGAGTGTGCTGGAGCTGGGATGGAGAAGTGTTGCAACTCTGAGGAAGAGTTGTAGCCGAGAACCCAGAAGAGAAGTGTTGCAGCAGAGACAGAGAGAGTTATCCAGAGGGGCTGCTGGAATTGTACTGGAGCAGCTGAAACTGAAACTGGTGACAAAGATCCAACGAGTCTAAAGTGTGGAAGCTGTCAAGCAAAGACCACAGAGAAGTAACCCTGGACTTTAGAAGAGCCCACTACTCTAAATATACAGTTTATTAAAGTGTTTACTATTTGTCCATCCCAGGCGTAATTGAGAGTGGATATTGATAGATGGGAAAGTGCTCAGAAAGTTAGGTAGTGCTCAGAAAGAGCTAGGACTACTTTATTTTTTTTCTAACCTTTTATGCCCCTGCCAAAAAGTATTAAAAGTTTGGAAAGCATTTAACAGCTTCCAGTGTTCCTCCATCAGAAGAGTCAGAAAACAGGGCATTGACCCCAGGACTAGGGCCAGACTAGGTTAGAAAGTGGAGGTATGAGTACCGGGCATAGGTTAGAAGGAGGAGGAAGGGGTCCGAGCCTAGGTTACAAGAAAGAGGAATGGGGCAAGGGCCTAGGTTAGTAGGAGGGGGGTTTGGGCCCAGGCCCAGATATTAAGGAGGAGGAATGGGTCCCTGGCCTAGGTTAGAAGGAGGAGGAATGAGATCTGAGCCTAGGTTAGAAGGTGGAGAAATGGGGCCCTAGCCTAGGTTAGATGGAAGAGAATGAGGCCCCTGCTTAGTTTAGGAGGAGGAAAATGGGACCCAGGTTTAATTTGAGAGGAGGAGGAATAGGGCCCGGGCCAAGTTTAGAAGGCGGAATGAATGAACCAGAGACTAGGACAGAAGGTGGAGTCAAGGAACCAAGGTTCAGATTAGAAGGCAAAGTGAACGGACCAGTGGCCCAGGTTCGAAGGCAGGAGACTGAAGGAACCAGGGGCCCAGGTCAAAAGGGGTCGAGGGGCCTGGGTTAGAAGGAAAAGAAGCAAAGGGACCCAGGGGCCTAGGTGAGGAAGTGGTGGAGTGAAGGTACCAGGGGATATAAATCAATAAAAAGTAAATGTCCCTTGTAGTTTGTTTTGTGCAGTCTAATGGAGTGTTTAGGTGGCTGGTAGAAGTGAGAGGGGGAAAGGTCAAAGTAACCAGCACAAGGGCATCTCCGGCCATGTTAAAAGTCACAATGAAACGGCAATACAACAGACCCTGTGTTGAGTGGATGTTGATATAATGGTTTGGCTATTACAGAGCCCAGTTCCCTCTGTACCCTTGGATGTATTTCATCAGGACCCAGGCTTTATTAACATTTATTTTTTCCAACCTCTTTTGGATTTCTTCCTGCATTAGTTATTTGGTGAAGGTAGTGTAGCCCCATTATGTTGCATTGTCCCAACCACTGGTACCTCCCTTATGTATACCGAAGAAAAGAACCATGTTTAGCTTATTTGCCTTTTCCTGTTTACTATGTATCAGACGGCCTGTTTCACATTGTAATGTTCCTATAGCTTCCGTCCTGGTCTTCTTTCCATTAAAATATTTAAAAAATATTTTAGGGTTAGTCTTTTTCTCTTTTGCAACTAACTTTTCATTTTCTATTTTAGCCAGGCTAATAGCCCTTTTGCTGCCTTGGTGATTTCCTTGTATTCCCGTAAAGCAGTCTCTGTACCCTCTTGTTTGTATAATATAAATGCCTGTTTTTTACTCCGTATCTTGATCTTTAAGTCATTGTTAATCCACATTGGATGGGATTTCCTCCTTTTACTTTTATTCCCACTTGGTAAATGGTGATAAGTATGTATATTTAGTAAGGATTTAAATGTTGCCCATTTATGTTCAGTATTTTTACCTGTCAGTTCTTTCTCTCTCTCTTTTAGAGGGCATTAGATATTTACACTCATAAATGTGTTTATGTATACAATTAGTGATTCACTTGTAATTTATTGATTTATGGTGCATGATATGTTTGTCACTGTCTTTAGTCAGGAGATAAAGTAATATTATTTATTACAGTTTAAATGGAGACAATTTATTCTGAGTAATATATTAGAGTTACACATTGTAGCGGAACCCATCACTGTTTTACCCTGTTTTATGATTATTCTTGGTTAAAATATGATCCTACAATATGTATGCTGGTTGATGCTCTGCAGAATATTAGCCAGACTTTTGCAGACCTAGGCTAATAGATAATCCTATTACAGAGATTCAAGAGATAAGAAAGTTGTAAAGGATCCTTGCATTTTCCAAAGTGTTTTAATTCTCTGATAAGAACAAAGAGGTGTAATTGAATCAGTGTCTGATTGTATCAAAGTTGCCAGGGAGGTGTGACCCCCCTATTGTTCTCTTTGTGTGTATTGTGTGTAGCCAAATATGGGCATGTGTATTGCCTGTGGCCAAAGAGATGTATATATAGTTCTGCAATAACAAAATAAAGTCAGTATTCATTTGACTCCCAAATTGTGTGTCGTCCAATATGGGAGGTCGGGGATGGTGAAACTGTAGTGCCTCGTGGGTATTTTATCGTATACCAGCGGAGATTTTGGACTGCGTGTTCCTGCTCCGTTACATTTGTTGGCAAGTGGTGGAATTGTTCCCACGGTCAGAAGGACAGCTACAGGAGACACCATTCCGTGGAGTACAGATTGAGGGCAACGCTAGTATCTGTACAGCGGCCCTGGCTACAGCAGGATGGAACCGGCTAGTTTTCGGACAGCGTTCCATGATGAGGATGAGAAGGAGGCCGCAGACTACAGGGAAACAGACAGAAAGGAACTCTGGTATGATGCCCTGCAAGATGCCCAATGGCGGCGAGGTGAGAGTCTCCCCAGTGATGAGCAGCGGCTACAGAAGCGTGTGGCGATGCGGATGTATCTATTGGGAGAGCAGCCCCTGGATGAGTGGGTGACAAGACTAGAGACCCTGGTATGGCGAGAGATCTGGCTAGACAACGCATACCAGGCCCTCTGGTGGTATACCGTTCGACTTACCCCCTGGACGGCTGAACACGACTTACCGGAGGGGGATGATTATGATGGCCCGGGTTTATTATGGGATGCCTTGGAGGACGATATTGATCTTGGCAGCACGGAGGGGTCTAGGTTTTGGGACATCTACGACTACCGGATGGGCATGTATGTCTGGGATGACGAAGGCGAGGTGAGCAAAGACATGACCCACCTGGTAACGAGAGAGTGGGAGCTGGAGCAGGACTACCAACACCTGCTCAGCCTTGTGCAGCCCCAACCTACTCGACAAGCAGAACCAGACTTCATTGACTGGTCCTGGGATGACCTCCAGATGGCAGGTAGAGATGGGACCGAGGTCTCTCTACCGGACCTCCAGGGGGCAGAAGGTGTCGTCCTTCCCCCTCAGCGGCAGTGTGAACCCCAGGGGGCAGGAGGTGTCGTCCTTCCCCCCCAGCGGCAGTGTGTACCTCAGGGAGCAGAAGGTGTCGACCTTCCTCCACAGCGGCAGTGGGTACCCCAGGGAGCCGAAGGTGTCGTCCTTCCTCCCCAGCGGCAGTGTGTACCCCAGGGGGCCGAAGGTGTCATCCTTTCCCCCCAGCAGCAGTGTGTACCCCAGGGAGCAGAAGGTGTCGTCCTTCCCCCTCAGCGGCAGTGTGAACCCCAGGGGGCAGAAGGTGTCGTCCTTTCCCCCCAGCGGCAGTGTGAACCCCAGGGGGCAGAAGGTGTCGTCCTTCCCCCTCAGCGGCAGTGTGTACCCCAGGGAGCTGAAGGTGTCGGCCTTCCCCCCCAGCGTCAGTGTGTACCCCAGGGGGCCGAAGGTGTCGTCCTTCCCCCCCAGCGGCAGTGTGTACCCCAGGGAGCAGAAGGGGCCGTCCTTCCTCCCCAGCGGCAGTGTGAACCCCAGGGGGCAGAAGGTGTCGTCCTTCCCCCTCAGCGGCAGTGTGTACCCCAGGGAGCTGAAGGTGTCGTCCTTCCTTCCCAGCGGCAGTGTGTACCCCAGGGAGCTGAAGGTGTCGGCCTTCCCCCCCAGCGTCAGTGTGTACCCCAGGGAGCAGAAGGGGCCGTCCTTCCTCCCCAGCGGCAGTGTGAACCCCAGGGGGCAGAAGGTGTCGTCCTTTCCCCCCAGCGGCAGTGTGAACCCCAGGGGGCAGAAGGTGTCGTCCTTCCCCCCCAGCGGCAGTGTGTACCCCAGGGAGCAGAAGGTGTCGACCTTCCTCCACAGCGGCAGTGGGTACCCCAGGGGGCCAAAGGTGTCGTCCTTCCCCCCCAGCGGCAGTGTGAAACACAGGGGGCAGAAGGTGTCATCCTTCCCCCCCAGCAACAGTTTACCCTAACCAGGGGAGACACCAATCTCCCAGACGGCGCAGATGGGACCGTGGTCTCTGCGCCCACAGCTTGTCCAGATCCCCAACTACCGTCACTGGGACAACCGGAGGAGGGGGTAAGTACAAATTCCCCTCCCCAGCTAACTTCTAATGTGGCCCCAGGGTTAACAGAGGAAATGTTAACCCCCACTGACCCCCACGTTTCCCTGGCTACTGAGCCGAAATATGTCCCAAGTACCCCAGCAGAAGAGCTGACAGCGGGGCAGAGTGCAGTTGGCCTCTGCCCTCCCTTTGTCCCTTGTACAGAGCAGGATGTCCTGCAGGTTATACCAGCAGAAGAGCTGGCATCAGGGCAGAGTGCCGCTGGCCTCTGCCCCTCAAGTCCCCTCAGCGTGTTGCACCATCACCAAAGCAAAATATCCAGGTACCTGGTTAGACTTCCCCCCAAAGGAGAGATGTGTGACGAAGTGCCCTTCGCCACCTTGGCTTGGAGAGGACTGTTTGCCAGCCTCCTGCCCTGCGACTATGGCCCTGGTACATATTGCCCTTTGGAACCAGTGTTCGGCCATACCAGAGTGTAAGTCACTCATTCTGGCCCTTTACATACAGGGGGGTCATTCTGTACTTGCCCTGTGTGAACCATGATACCCCAGATAACTGTGCCATGAAGCCCATTCATATAATGAAAGACTATGGGAAAGACTTTAGCTACATGGCAATTGAACTGTGTGAAGAGGATCTGAGCGCTATTCGGTGGTTTTGTGCGCTCAGATCCCAGCTATCTGGGGATATGGGAAATGTGAGTCAATGTGAATTGCAGTAATGCTGATGGGTTGTCAAACTAGAGAATTGACCAACAAATACTTTTGTCCGGACATCCCCAGGCCGATCCGTTGGGATCAGACCGTGTATGCCGGCTTATGGTCACGGGGGAGGTGTGTAGCGGAACCCATCACTGTTTTACCCTGTTTTATGATTATTCTTGGTTAAAATATGATCCTACAATATGTATGCTGGTTGATGCTCTGCAGAATATTAGCCAGACTTTTGCAGACCTAGGCTAATAGATAATCCTATTACAGAGATTCAAGAGATAAGAAAGTTGTAAAGGATCCTTGCATTTTCCAAAGTGTTTTAATTCTCTGATAAGAACAAAGAGGTGTAATTGAATCAGTGTCTGATTGTATCAAAGTTGCCAGGGAGGTGTGACCCCCCTATTGTTCTCTTTGTGTGTATTGTGTGTAGCCAAATATGGGCATGTGTATTGCCTGTGGCCAAAGAGATGTATATATAGTTCTGCAATAACAAAATAAAGTCAGTATTCATTTGACTCCCAAATTGTGTGTCGTCCAATATGGGAGGTCGGGGATGGTGAAACTGTAGTGCCTCGTGGGTATTTTATCGTATACCAGCGGAGATTTTGGACTGCGTGTTCCTGCTCCGTTACACACATACTGTTGTATTCATCATGATATCAACGTAGTTTAATGATTTTAAACAAAGTATTTGAGCATCACATGCAGCTGTAGGATTGGTTGTTTTTGATTATTTGTATTAATGGTTACCCTTTAGGATAAGTTTATCCTGGGCAATATTCCTTTTATATTATTTTGATCACTATGTAATGATTACTATAATTCATTTATTAGTCACTATCTGCTGGCAAGGAGTTTCTATTTAATGTTGTATATTATATTGATTTGCTATTATTTCATGTATTAAACTCACTATATGGTCACATAAGTTACATTTAAATTTGTTCATTTCACAGTAAGCGTATTTACAGCATAACACAACGTATAGTAGATAGTTTTGATGTCTTATTAATTACCCTCGGTTTGTGTTTTTTTATAATAAGTTATTTTAGAGATGTAATAGTTACGATCGGAATGGATATGTTCAGCAGTATTGTTCTGGATGGACTCTGATGATTGACTCTTGACTCCCTGTTAGAAACAGAAAAGAAGTAGTTAGTAAGCAGATTAGAAATACTCACTCTATTTAAAGGAAGTCTCTTCCACATTGACAGTATGGTCCTGGAAGAAGCACACGCGAAACGTGCGCATCAGCCACTCTCTGAGGCTGTCTCCACGGAATGATGTCATCGGATCACTGGAGAGAGGAAGCCAGTAAGCCGGAAACTTCTGGTGGTCAGTTCAACATGATTTACTTTTCAATGGACTTTTTGTTATAGGGGCCAAATAGCAGGTCCCAAATGCCACTAAAGTAGCTGATATAGGGACTGTTAAGGTAGTAAGTGTGTTTATGTTGGTTAGGAGAATACTGTAGAGATACTTTAATACTTTTAGGGGGCAAGTAGTGGGTCCTAAGTGCTGCTACAAAAGTTTTTTGTAGGAATCCCTAGTGATAGATTGGACTACCTTTGTCTTTGGTTGCTTTGATTATTAGTGTTTTCACCTACAGTGAACTAATAGACACATTACTATTTGGCACGTTGAATATTATTACTGAGACAAGCAGAGTCATCCATGCCAACCTTAATTGATTATTTGTTATATGTAGAATAAATTCAACTTATTTTGTTTATTATGTATTTATTTGTTTGATCTAATAGGAATATTATTCCAATCTTGGTGACAGCTTATTTGTTTTAACTTTTTTATTGTTTTATTTACTCCTTTTCGTTTTGGTATGAAAGGTTATGAAATAAACTTTATATTTTAATCATGTGTCTTTTTGGTGATTTCTGGGTTGTTCTTATTCCTGTATGGGGAATTGTCCAAATTAGTTTAAAAGTGTTATTTTCTTATGTAAAACATTGAGAGTTTGTCCAATGAGCTGGAGCCAGACATATTGGAGAGAGAAGTGAGATGGGCCCAAGGAAGACTTCCTGATAACAAGGCTGTAGGAGTTGATGGAATCCCAGCTGAACTGTTCAAAATCCTACAATATGGTGCTATAAAAGTGTTGCTTATATTAAGCAAAACTTAACAGTTACCAGTGGATTGGAAATGGTCAGTCTACATCCCAATATCAAAAAAGGCAGGGTGTGCCCATTGATGAACAATTACACTCATTTCACATGCCAGAAAGGTAATGCTTGAGATCCTACAAGCTCCACTCCAACATTATTTGAACCATGAGTCATGGCAGCCATGAAATTATAAGACGTTTGTTTTTGAGGAGGAAATATATGACAAATCTGGACAAGCATTTAAACAAGATTACACTATTAATGGCCAACATAGTTAGAACTATTATATTCCCAGAAGTAGCATTAAAATGTGAACATAAGACCATAAAGAAAGCTGAGCGTCATTGAATTGGCACCTTTGGATTGTGGTGTTAGAGAAGCTTAGAGTGTTTTTACTGTAAGAAGAACTAGTCAATCAATACTGCAGAAAGGTAAGATCATGAGTCTAAAGTTCGATTGTTTGGCACATCATAAGAAGACAGGTTCCCTAGAAGATAAATTGAAGGCACATAAAGAAGGGGACATCAGAGGTGAATAGTGAATTGATACACCGACCAAGAAAAACAAAATGTTCTTGTTGTCTTGGGCCATATTCTATTAGCTACTTGCAAATGACTTAAACTCATAATTATTTTTTTTTATAAATGTTTACACAGAAGGCTGAGGGGGACCATAGGGGGTCATTATGGGCCACAGTGCCTGCAGTGCCCCCTGGGGCCTGTGGGGAACCACAGTGGACCATAAGAGGCCACAGGGGATCCACGGGAGATCTGCGTGGGCCATAAGGGCCACAAGGACTTAAGGGGGGCCCTAGGGGCCACATGGGGTCCCACATGGGCCACAGGGGACCGGTGGGGGTCACGGAGGATCAGCAAGGGGCCACTGAGAATCTGCGGTATACAACAATCCATAATATAAATACAAAAACACTAATCCTATATACTATGTCCCATTCTCAGGAAAAATGTAAACTTATGATAGAGCTATGATCATCCCATTGGCCATAACAGCGGGACCCTGTCGGTAACTTTAAAAAGGGGGTGGATATATATTTGAATAAAAAGGGTATTCATAGTTATACTGGTTAATTAGAGAGAGAGTATTGATCCAGGGAGGATTCTGATCACCAGTATAAGGGCTCAGCAAGGAATTGTATCGTTTCCCCTTTTGAGCATTTCTGTATAGATCTCCAAACAAAAGAACAGGAGATTAACAACAAGCATAAGAACAATACAAGGTTTTATACTAGATCTAATAAAGTAATAAAGATTTCTAATCAAAATGACAGTTATTGTAATATGGTAACATAGTAAATGAGGTTTCAAAAATACTTTTAGTCCATCATGTTCATCCTTTTTAGATTTTCTCTTATCCTTGTAATTAGTGAATTGATACAAAGGCCAAGAAATACAAACTGTTCTTGTTTTAATAAATGTTTATATCCATTCTATTGACTTAAGAATTCATTAGTGCCAATAAGTAATATTTGCTGAATATGTAGCAATATTAAGAGTGATTTTAAGTGTGTATATATATTTACAAGTTGGGCAATAGAATAGGGTTCTTGGTTTTTAGTTCTGTTCCTGGGGTTATTTAACATATTTTATTATATTTCAATCATTTTTTTACAAACATTGAATACATTTAATATCTATAATATTGACCATGTTTGATATAGCATTTTGATTAAAGACACCTATAACTCCAAAGGGGATGGGATATATTGAACCCGAGCACAATATTTATATTCAGGTACCACTATGTAGTGATAGTGTTGTAATATTCCCCATGCTCTGTAAAATACACATATATATTATCCTAATGCCCACACTCTATTGTAAGAATATGAGATAAGACGTTCACAGAGGAAAGAAGTACCAACCTACAAGCCGATACGTGTTAGGTAGTCTATAATATACCTCATAGACTGAGGTTAGAAACAGTGAGAGCTTTATCTACTGATCTCTGTGAACAAGGGTTTGGGATTACAATATCTTGGTTACCTGCACTAGGATTTGGTGCGCTATCTCTCCCCCCCTCTTCTCTTTGTTGCATACCATACAGACACACCAGTGACACAAGCAGCACACCTAGCTATAACCATCACATTGGAGAATAAACCAACTTAACTCAGAGACAAACAAGAGCAATCTAAATCTAAATTGAAAAGATTGGATTGATAACTAATCCCCTAAAAACTAGACCACCAAGACCGGTGAGGAGCGCTACAGAGTATTACTGGGTCATACCACCCTGTACTTTTTTATCGATGATGATATAAGACTTGATGAAACTTTTGAGGCTTCCTGTTCATCAAGGAGACAGTGGTGGCGCTAGTGCATGGGGGACCCCGGTGCAAAAAGAAAATGTTGACACTCCCCAGAAGGGGCCGGCACCCGTGTGTCTTCTAAGGTCTTGTGGGTCCCCTATGGCCACGGGTCATCTGTGGCCCCCGCAACCCTCCAGTGGCCAGAGCAGGCCCCCTGTGGCCCCCGCAGGTCATCTAAGGCTCTGCAGGTCCCCTGTGGCCCCCTGTGACTAAAGTTCCTAAAATAAATAGTAAGAAACAGAAAGTAGAAGTATAGAAGATTAAGACTACTTAAAGTCTTTAGTCAGCTCTGTATAGGAGGAATCTCTATCATGATTAAATAGGCTCACACTGGTATACAACAGTCCTTAATATAAATATAAAAACACTAATCCTATATACTATGTCCCATTCTCAGGAGAAATGTAAACTTATGATAGAGCTAAGATCATCCCATTGGCCATAACAGTGGGACCATGTCGGTAACTTTAAAAAGTGGTTGTATATGTATTTGAATAAAAAGGGCATTCATGGTTAATTAGAGGAGGAGTATTGATCTAGGGAGGAATCCGATCACCAGTATATGGGGTTAGGAAGGAATTGTATTTGTTTCCCTTTTGAGACACATTTTCAATGGGGATCCTCTGGATCAATTAATAATTAACCATTAATCAGCATATTGCGGATCACAGGAGATCTAAATAGGATGAACTTGAAGTCTTTTTTCAACCTTCCATTACTATGTAACTATGAAGACATTTTCTTGACATAGCAGCCGATATAAATCATTAGGATTGTTGAGTTTGGGAACGCAGTATATAAGTAGACTTAACACTATATATGGGAACTATGGAACCTGGAAACTCTTTAGCTATTACCTTATTGATATTTATTTATATATATATATATATATATATATATATATATATATATATATATATATATATATATATATATATAAAGATTATGTATTGTACTTCAAAGATAAATAAGAGTTACATTTTATTATCATTATTTGGTCTGATTCTGCCTGAAATGATCCAGTTTACTCATTAATTGGTGTGATATGAGTAAGTTTGAGTGTCTTTTCCCTTATTTTCTGACGCATAGTTTCGTACACATTTTACTAACTCACTATTACCTGAAATGGTTTGGATAACACATTCTGAGACTGTATAAAAACCCCATTAAAAACTGGCTCTATTTTGTGTTATTTATTTTTCTCTATACTGAGTCCTGGGAAATTCTATGATGCTGTTGTTGCTGCTGTATTTATATGCAAATTAATGACTCAAACATATTAATTAGCTTTTATGTGCTAAGTAGGATTGTAGTCTGCTTGTCTGTCTCTGTTGACCTGCAATGTTATCTGGTGGTTAGACCCCACTCCGACCCTTCTCAAGTACTCTAAAGCCGCACATTAACATACAAGAACTGAACATTAGCACACAGAAGCTGCGCATTAGCAAAATAATTTCTAAATATTTCAGAAATGATTTACTATAGAGAAAAACTGCTAGTACAATGTACAAACAGTTTTTAATGCTCTTAAAAATAAAGTTATCATTCTGTTGGGGTCACAGCGTCCATTTAATTCCCTTTTATTTCAAACATTATTAGTTTGGGAGCAGAGTTCCTTCCATTTTGTGTAAGTTACCTCTATAGTCACTATCTCTGCTTATAATATTGTTCCTGGCAAAAAATATTGTTATAATTGCTGGGAAGAAATTGAAGTGATAGGTCTGTGTACAGTCCAGATGAGATAGTGGGACGTTTGTCTGTTTTGTAATAAATAAAGATTTTGTAGTTTCAATGACTTGTAGTCTTTTAGCTGTCACCTGCTCTCTACAGTGTTACATAATCAGCATCGATTACATATATTGTCCTCACACAAATCACATTGCTGTTATATTTCCTTTATTGAGGTTTCTCCATCAGATAATCAGCCCTGTATAATTAGTATCTTACATATAATATCATTCTGTGGCAAAATCCAATTACTGGGAATTATACAAGGCCGATGTACACTCCAGGTAAGAGAGCGGGATGTTTGTCTGTTTATAAATAAAGATTTTGTAGTTTCAATGATTGTAGTTATAAAGATTGTATGATGTAGTTATACGCACTGTATGATGAGTTGTGTAATGGCCACCATCACAAGGCTGAGCTGGGCCCTCAGGTAACAAACACTTCTTACATCAGAGGCGTGTCATAATGATGATGTCACAGAGCCCAGGGCCCTATATAAGGAGGTGGGAGACAGAGACATTCATACCAGGACGACCAACAGATGAGCCGCTGAATGGCCTTATATAGATGGGTATAGGAGGTCTTAAAGGATCCAACTCTACCTTGCACATGAAGACTGAGGGATTGTATAGATAAAGGTAAGGAGTAATAATTGTAACTTTCTACTCTATGTATAAGATTGTATAGTCTCAAGTCTTGTGTAGTTACTGTATCCCTTTTATCCCTCTACAGAAAATGGCAGCATGCTATAAATATAAGATATAATTACATCTGTGAGGTGAGTAAGACATCTCTTCAGTTTATTTGTTCTTGTCTATATAGACTCTACAATGGCCAGACCTCACCTTTAATTGGCATGGCGGGGATGCACTTGGCTTTACAGCAGCTCTGCAATGTTTATTTTTTCAGAAGTGTTTCCCATTAAAGGGGAAGTTTTGTCACCTTAGTGTATGTGAGTGTTGCTATATGTCTCTGTGTATGTAATCCCTTGTGAGTAACTATGTCAGGTGAGCGGCCTTAGTGAGTACCACAGAGTTGTACACCAACCCCAGACAGTTACCCGCAGTCTATTAATAAGTACCTGGGTATATGGGTATGACAGCATCTTATATCATAGATAACATCACAAAGCCGAATCTTAATAAGGTTTCTTTGTCTCATAGGTGGACTGGAGACATCACGTTGTGCTCTTCACCAATTGAACTGCTGAAAAGGTTGAAGGAAAGGTCATAATGGTTTCATGGAAGCTCATGTTACAAGGTTTCAAGCCCCTCACCATGAGAAAGGACTCTGGTGAGATGTCTGATAAACCAATGCATGAGACTGACCTGGGAGATTATGTCCTTGTGAAGTCTCTTACTAAGGTTTTTTTTATTTCCTAGGTGGACTGGACCTCTCACATTGTGTTTTTGCCAATCAAACTGCTGTCAAGGTTGAAGAAAAGGTCAGAATGGCTCAATGGAAGTTCATGCCACAAGGTTTAAAGCCCCTCAAAATGTGAAAGGACTTTCTACATCCCTCTGGGGAGATGTCTGATAAACAAATGCTTGATACTGACCTGAAAGATTATGTCTTTGTGAAGTCGCTTAATAAGGTTTCTTAATCTCCTAGGTGGACTGGACCTCTCATCTTGAGCCCATCACTAATCAAACTGTTGTCGAGGTTGAAGGAAAGGTCAGAATGGTCTTATAGAAGCTGATGCCACAAGGTTTCAAGCACCCTCAGCTTGAAAAAGGACTCTTTGCATCCCTCCGGTGAGATGTCTGATAAACCATGTATGGTTTTGACGTGGGAGATTATGTCCTTGTGAAGTCTCTTAATAAGGTTTCTTTATCTCCTAGGGGGACTAGACCCCCCACCTTGTGCTCCTCACTGATCATATGGCTGGCAAGGTTGCAGGAAGCTAACGCGAGGTTTCAAACCTTTACCATGAAAAATGACTCTTCACAGCCCTCTTGTGACCCTCTTTGCATACTCGTTGTCTGCCATTGTGATTATCTCCTTGTCATCTGTCTCACAGAGTGGGAACAGTGACAATTCCCATGTGTCGCCAACACCAAATTAACTGGCCTCCCCATCCTACTACTGACCTCCTCCAGTATAGAGACTAATGGTAAAATATATTTTACATATGTAGTGATATTTTACATTTATATCTGAGCTTTGCAAAGGAAACAAAAATTGTCAAAAGTCTGTAAATCTTGCCGGATGTATCTGTGCAAGTTTTTGTGATTATTAGGAAGTTGTACAATAGTGTACTGATTACTCTGTTTTTTTCAGATAAAGAATACATTGTGACAATGACCCCTCTCACGAGACTCTCTGCATACTCGCTCTGTCTGCCTTTGTGGTTATCCTCTTGGTCATCAGTTTCAAAGCAATGGGAACATTGGCAACTCACCCGTGTAGCCGACACCAACTTAACCGGCCTCTCAATCTACTACTGACCTCCTCCAGTACAGAGGCTGATGGGAAATATATTATAATGTCTGATAAACAAACTAAACCAATGTATGTTATTGACCTGGGAGATTATTTCATATTTCCTTACAAAGTATCTTAATAAGGTTTATGTATCTCCTAGGTGGACTGGACCTCTCACCTTGTGCTCCTCACCAATCAAACTGCTGACAAGGTTGAAGGAAAGGTCAGAATGGTTCCACGGAAGCTCATGTCACAAGGGGTCTAGGCCTTCTCCATGAAAAATGACTCTTTTCATCCCTCTCTTGAGACTCTCTGCATCCTCGCTCTGTCTGCCATTGTGGTTATCCCTTTGGACTCCCGTGTATAAGTAAATAAAGACATCTTCTCTTTGATAAGATCAGATCTGTGTCATTCTTTACTGACCCATAACATGTGACAAATACAAAACAATACTGAATACTGGCAGTCACTGTTGGACACACAGCCACCACTCTCAGTGTTATTGCCTGGTGACTGGGCCATTGGCCACCACACTCTCACCATCTTGTGTCACTTCCCCATCTCCTTACACTGTAAGTTCTTGGGAGCATGGTCGTCACTTCCTCGTGTGTCAGGATGTTTCTCATGTCTTATAGTATGTACTGTTTTTGTTAAGTTTGTTTGTTTGAGGTTGGGATTTATGTTTTTTAGGGAGAAAGGAAAATAAACATCTTTGTGGGCAGTGGAGGAGAAAATAATTATTTTTTTTACAAAAAGGCTGTTTATGACAAACACAGAAACACAGAGGGGTTAATAAGATAGAAAGTTTGCAAAGAGAGGGAAAGGTAGAAAGTTAGAAGGAAAAAAATCTAGTTAGAAAGAAAAGGAAAGGAGCCATCTTTGCAGACAGCCTCTGTGTTTCTGTGTTGTTGCAATTAGCAGCTTGCAACAGGCCTTTAACCCTTCAACTGCCAGATAACACTATAAATCTATCTCCCTCCAAATAAAAATAAATAAAACAACAAAAATCAAAAAAAGTTTAATCATGAGGGATAAGACACCTAAGAAGCCTCAGGGGCCAAAAGGGGGAATAAAGACCCTTGAAAATCCAAGGTGCAGCACTGCACAGCATAGGCCCCAGACAGATATAACTGTCTCATTACCCTGTGTAACCTATAACCTCTGTATATATATCAGACTCATGTTTTACCCATATTTTTTTGGCCACCATTACACAAAATTGCCTTCTCAGCTCTTTACATTGTCACCAGTCTCTATAGATTGTTATCTCCAGAGCAGGTACTTCATCTACTCTGTTTCAGAGGGTTGTTATACGTCATATATAAGGCTCCTTAAAATAATATATAGAGAGACCCTGCATTATGTTATATAGAGAGACCCTGCATTATGTGATATTAAGAGACCCCAATGATGTCATATAGAGAGACCCTGCAATATATCATATGAAGAGACCGTGCATTGTGTTATATAAAGAGACCCTGCATTATGCCATAGAGAGACCCCGATGAGGTCATATAAAGAGACCCTGAATTTTTTCACATAGAGGGAGCTGATGATGTCATATAGAGAGACTCTGCATTATGCCATATAAAGAGACCCTGCATTATGCCATATAGAGAGACCCCGATGATGTCATATAAAGAGACCCTGAATTTTTTCACATAGAGGGAGCTGATGATGTCATATAGAGAGACTCTGCATTATGTCATATAGAGAGACCCTGCATTATGTCATATAGAGAGACCCTGCATTATGCCATATAGAGAGACCCAGCATTATGCCATATAGAGTGACCCTGCTTTATTTCATATAGAGAGACCCCACATTATGTCATATAGAGAGACCCTGCATTATGTCATATAGAGAGACCCTGCATTATGCCATATAGAGAGACCCTGCATTGTGTCATATAGAGAGACCCTGCATTATGTCATATAGAGACCCTGCATCATGTCATATAGAGAGACCCAGCATTATGCCATATAGAGAGACCCAGCATTATGCCATATAGAGTGACCCTGCTTTATTTCATATAGAGAGACCCCACATTATGTCATATAGAGTGACCCTGCTTTATTTCATATAGAGAGACCCCACATTATGTCATATAGAGAGACTCTGCATTATGTCATATAGAGAGACCCTGCATTATGTCATATAGAGAGACCCTGCATTATGCCATATAGAGAGACCCAGCATTATGCCATATAGAGTGACCCTGCTTTATTTCATATAGAGAGACCCCACATTATGTCATATAGAGTGACCCTGCTTTATTTCATATAGAGAGACCCTGCATTATGTCATATAGAGAGACTCTGCATTATGCCATATAGAGAGACCCAGCATTATGTCATATAGAGAGACTCTGCATTATGCCATATAGAGAGACCCAGCATTATGCCATATAGAGTGACCCTGCTTTATTTCATATAGAGAGACCCCACATTATGTCATATAGAGTGACCCTGCTTTATTTCATATAGAGAGACCCCACATTATGTCATATAGAGAGACTCTGCATTATGTCATATAGAGAGACCCTGCATTATGTCATATAGAGAGACTCTGCATTATGCCATATAGAGAGACCCAGCATTATGCCATATAGAGTGACCCTGCTTTATTTCATATAGAGAGACCCTAATGATGTTATATAGAGAGAACCTGATTTAATAATTGTAATTGAGGTTAAAAAAAAGAATTTTAGCCTATCAAGGTCAACCTTTTAAGATCTCCTCTGATCTGCAATATGCAGATTAGTTGTTAGAAGTTATCTATCGAATCTCCTGTCACCACCTCCTCTGGTAGAGAATTCCACAGATTAACCACCCTAACTGTGAAGAACCATTTTCTTTCTTTAAGGTGGAATCGTTTTACCTCTAACCTCAAGGGATGTCCTCTTGTCAGTTGAAAACCTCTTGGCACAAAAAGCTCCCTTGACAAATCTTTATACTGACCCTGGATGTATTTATATAAGGTAATCATATCTCCTCTTAGACACCTTTTTTCTAGAGAAAATAAGTTTAGTTTGGTTAGTCTTTCTTCATAACTTAGCCCCTCCATTCCCCTTATTAGTTTTGTTGCCCTCCTCTGTACCTTGTCCAGCTCTAAAATGTCCTTTTTATGAAATGGTGCCCAAAATTGTACTCCATATTCCAAATGAGGGCGTACTAGAGATTTGTATAGTGGCAGAATTATATTTGCTTCCCTCGCTTCTATACCCTTCTTAATACATGCTAATATTTTATTTGCCTTTGCAGCTGCTGCTTGGCATTGAGCACTGTTACCTAGGAGGTTGTCCACTAGTACTCCCAAATCCCTTTCAATATCTGATACCCCTTGATTTGCTCCATTAAATTTATAATTTGCATGGCTATTTTTCCTTCCCAGATGCATAACTTTACATTTATTCGTATTAAATCTCATCTGCCATGTAATTGCCCATTTCTTTAATTTATGCAAATCCCTTTGGAGGGAAAGTACATACTTTTTTGATTTTATTACCTTGCACAACTTTGTGTCATCAGCAAAAATGGAGACAATACTTTCCAGTCATTAATAAATATGTTAAAATGATGATGTCATATAGAGACCCTGCATTATGTCATGTAGAGAGAGATCCTGCATTATGTCATATAAAGGTAGCCCGATGATGTCATATAGAGAGACCGTGCATTATGTCATATAGAGAGACCCTGCAATATGTCATATAGAGAGACCCAGCATTATGTCATATAGAAAGACCCTGCAATATGTCATATAGAGAGACCCTGCATGATGTCATGTAATGCAACTGCCCAAGTGACAATTCTGTCCTGGAGGAGGAACACGACCCACAACCCTGACCTTGTTATGTGGAGAAATTCAAAACCACATGGAGTGTTGCTCTGCAGAGCCTCTGGGGTATAGGAGTGATGCTCTGCAGAGCCTCTGGGGTATAGGAGTGATGCTCTGCAGAGTCTCTGGGGTATTGGACTGCTAGTCTTCCTCTAGCTGTACTACTGGGACTTGCTCTTCTATGTGGTTCTGTTGATGAGTGACAGTCTTTCAAAAGAACTGAATAGCCTTACTATTAGCATCATATAATCCTGTTAGGAACCATAGCAAATGGCTGCCACCATTAAAGCACAATTGAAAACAGAAGTTAAATATTACAGGTTGTTATAATTTATTTGTTAAAAAAAAAACATTTTGCCCATAAAATAATAATATAAATATGACACTTGGGTGGTCCTGTGATGGTTGGGTGGTCTCTCACATTGGCGGGTTATTGGACATACTCTGGTCTATAAGATCTGAGGGGATAATGGAGCCGGGATCAGCCAGAGCTGTCTAATAACTATCATTACATGAGCTGTGGGCTGCAAAAGTCAATAACTGATTGGCTGAACAAAGATAATGAGCACGTCCAGCAGCCAATCAGTATGAAACTCTGAAGAGGGGCGGGAAGACCAACTGTGAAGTGATTCAAACCTCACTGTTCTAAACTGTCAGAGGGGGCGGGAGGAGAAGCTGAAGTCTGATTGGTCAAGTAACAAGTTGATAGCATTTACAGTTAATTAGCAGGCTGGAAAAAGGCGGGAAAGTGACAGATGTCAGATAGAGCCTCAGGATTCACCTGACTGAGAATAGAGAGGGTGGAAAAGATCTCTAATAATAATAATAATAATAATAATAATAATATTGTAATATAATATGGAGAGTTTATATGGTGGGATATAGAGAGTTATGGGAAGAGGTTATGTGGTGGGATATAGAGAGTTATAGGAAGTGGTTATATGGGGGAATATAGAGAGTTATAGGAAGAGGTTATGTGGTGGGATATAGAGAGTTATAGGAAGTGGTTATATGGGGGAATATAGAGAGTTATAGGAAGAGGTTATATGGGGGGAATATAGAGAGTTATAAGGAGAGGTTATATGGGGGAATATAAAGAGTTATAGGAAGAGGTTATATGGGGAATATAGAGAGTTATAGGAAGAGGTTATATGGTGGGATATAGAGAGTTATAGGAGGAGGTTATATGGGGGAATATAGAGTGTTATAAGGAAAGGTTATATGGGGGAATATAGAGAGAGGTTATATGGAGTAATGTAGAGAGTTATCGGGAGAGATTATATGGGAATAAAGAGAGAGGTTATATGGAGCAATATAAGGAATTATATGGAGAGGTTATATTTAACTAAGGGAGATGATATATGGAGTAATACAGAGAATTATAGAGAGATGTTGTATACAGCAAAAGGGATGAGAGATACGGGGCAATAGACGGAGTTATATGGGGGATATATCCAGTAATACAGGAATTATATGGAGTGGTTAGCGATAGGAGGTTTTGGACAGAGGAGTTATATAGAGAAGTTATATTAAGCAATAGAATATTTATATGGAATGGATATATATACAATAATATGGGGGTTATATGAAGAGGTGTTATATTGAGAGGTTGTATGAAGCAATATAATAGTTATATGGAGGTGGTATATACAGCAATAGGGAGAAGGTATATGGATATTATATAATAGAGACATTTTACATAGACTAATAGGTGAATTGTATGGAGTGGTTATATACAGAGGTAGGAAGTGTTATATATAGAGAGAAGTTATATCGATAGGTTGTATGAAGCAATAAATTAGTTATATATGGTTATATACGTTAGTTATCTGTAATCACATATAATAGTTGTCAAACTGCAAGATGTCGTCACGCTTTGCGAGGTGCGTACGTGCTCATCGCTGCGAGCCTTGCAAAGCACTGAGCCAATGGGAGCCTCGCAAATCGAGCCGAGCCGTTAAAATACGAGACGCGGGACTTTGAAAAAAAAGATACAAGACAAAAATTTACGAGATTTACTTGCAAAACACACTAAATACACCCAAAAATATTTCAAAAACATCACAGACAGCATGGGGCAATAGCCAGGACGTCTGTGAGTGAGGTGGAACGCGAATTTAACTCGATTTAGACGATTTTCGCCACACAAAAATAGTCTAAGCAAAGAAAAAAATGGCTGCAGAAAAAAATGAAAACGAGGCTACTCGACCCCGGACCGTGCAAAACACTGCAAACCACGTAGCACTTTACACATCACAGTACGACCTACAAGATATACTATTACAAGACCCGGAAAATGATCACGAGACGCGTACCACATTAATAACATTACGACTATACAATGCCGCTTTATACAATAAAACAACGGCTTTACCTCGCACATGCAGCCTATTTACAATGCACACTTGGCACATTCATTACACTTTATAAGCAGGGCACCAACACTCACAATGTATATTGTATGCAGACGCAAAATACAAACAGATTGTTAGCTCTTCAGCCTATTGCTCGTTCATTGCGAGCCTCTCCTGTCGTGTACTTTTGGTCCTCTGAGAGATATATTTCTATGTATGTGTAGTTAGGTAATAATTAATGATTTATTCAAATAATTAATTAAGAATTAATTATTTATGCAATAAATGAATATACTTCAATTATTTATAACAGATTGTTAGCTCTTCAGCCTATTGCTCGCTGCATATATCAATTATAAATAATTAAAATATATTCATTTATTGCATTAATAATTAATTCTTAATTAATTAATTGAATAAATCATTAATTATTACTTAACTACATATACATAGAAATATATCTTTCAGAGGACCAAAAGTACATGACAGGAGAGGCGCTCAGCGCAAGCCTCGCAGTGAGCGCCGAAGGTCCTCACAGCGCAAAACGGTTTCAATTATGTCTCAAACAGCATTCCCATGGCTTCAAATTTTATAGCCTCGTCATTTTTGACGGGCAAGCCTCTAGTATATATATATATATATATATATATATATATAGCAATAGGAGTTTTGTGGACAGTTATATATGGCAATATGTAAGTTTTACCTAGAGGTTAGATACAGAAATGAAGGAGTTATATGAAGAGGTTGTATATATATATATATATATATATATATATATATATATATATAGCAATGGGAAGAGTTGTACAGAGATGTTACATACAGCAATAAGAGGAGTTGTATGGGGAAGTTATATATCATGGATAGGTTATATAGGACAAAAGAAAGAACTAATTAAAGAGCTTATGTAGAGCAATACATGCCTTATATGGAGAGGTTCCATGCAGCAATATGGTGGTTACATGAATAGGCTACATACAAAAATAGTGGGGTTATATTAAGAAGTTAAATACAGCAACAGTGGTTTTATGGAGATGTTATATATACAACAATGCTGAAGTTATATAGAGAGGTTACATACTATATGGGAGTTATATGGGGAGAAAAAAAGATTTTAAAGACTTAAATTGAGAGAAACAAAGTGAGAAAGTCAAGAGGTGAAAAAGAGAAGAGGAAAAGGAGAAAAAGAGAGACAGAAGGGAAGAGAGACAGAAAAGAAGGAAGTGTTTGAGAGAGAAAGTGTATTGAGGAGATACCAAAGGAGAGAGAGGGAGGGAGAGAGAGGGGGGATAGAGAAGAAGAGAGAGAAAGAGGGAGAGAGGGGGGATAGAGAAGAAGAAAGAGAAAGATGGAGAGAGAGGGGGATAGAGAAGAGGAGAGAAACCAAATGAAAGAGAAAGAGGGAGAGAGAGCGGGATAGAGAAGAAGAGAGAGACCCAAGGCATGTGCGCAGTTCTTAGTCTACAAAATGATGAAGGTGTAGAAGATCCTGTCGCTTATATTATTTGAAAACTGCTACCCATAGAAGTGGTGAATGCCACTGTGGGAAAGGAATGCTGGGCCATAGTGTGGGCCCCGAAAACTGCTACCATAGAAGTGGCGTATACCACTGTGGGAAAGGAATGCGGGGCTATAGTGTGGGCCCCGAAAACTGCTACCCATAGAAGTGATGTATGCCACTGTGGGAATGGAATGCCGAGATGTAGTGTGGGCCCCGAAAACTGCTACCTATAGAAGTGGTGAATGCCACTGTGGGAAAGGAATGCCGGGCTATAGTGTGGGCCCCGAAAACTGCTACCTATAGAAGTGGTGAATGCCACTGTGGGAAAGGAATGCCGGGCTATAGTGTGGGCCCCGAAAACTGCTACCCATAGAAGTGGTGTATGCCACTGTGGGAAAGGAATGCTGGGCCATAGTGTGGGCCCCGAAAACTGCTACCCATAGAAGTGATGTATGCCACTGTGGGAAAGGAATGCCGAGATATAGTGTGGGCCCTGAAAACTGCTACCCATAGAAGTGGTGTATGCCACTGTGGGAAAGGAATGCCGAGATATAGTGTGGGCCCCGAAAACTGCTACCCATAGAAGTGGTGTATGCCACTGTGGGAAAGGAATGCCAGGCTATAGAGTGGGCCCCGAAAACTGCTACCATAGAAGTGGTGTATGCCACTGTGGGAAAGGAATGCCTGGATATAGTGTGGGCCCAAAAACTGCTACCCTTAGAAGTGGAGTATGCCACCGTGGGAAAGGAATGCCAGGCTATAGTGTGGGCCCCGAAAACTGCTACCCATAGAAGTGGTGTATGCCACTGTGGGAAAGGAATGCCTGGATATAGTGTGGGCCCTGAAAACTGCTACCCATAGAAGTGGTGTATGCCACTGTGGGAAAGGAATGCCTGGCTATAGTGTGGGCCCCGAAAACTGCTACCCATAGAAGTGGTGTATGCCACTGTGGGAAAGGAATGCCAGGCTATAGAGTGGGCCCCGAAAACTGCTACCATAGAAGTGGTGAATGCCACTGTGGGAAAGGAATGCAGAGATATAGTGTGGGCCCCGAAAACTGCTACCCATAGAAGTGGTGTATGCCACTGTGGGAAAGAAATGCCGGGCTATATTGTGGGCCCCGAAAACTGCTACCCATAGAAGTGGTGAATGCCACTGTGGGAAAGGAATGCCGGGCCATAGTGTGGGCCCCGAAAACTGCTACCCATAGAAGTGGTGTATGCCACTGTGGGAAAGGAATGCCGGGCCATAGTGTGGGCCCCGAAAACTGCTACCCATAGAAGTGGTGAATGCCACTGTGGGAAAGGAATGCCGGGCCATAGTGTGGGCCCCGAAAACTGCTACCCATAGAAGTGGTGTATGCCACTGTGGGAAAGGAATGCCGGGCCATAGTGTGGGCCCCGAAAACTGCTACCCATAGAAGTGGTGAATGCCACTGTGGGAAAGGAATGCCGGGCCATAGTGTGGGCCCCGAAAACTGCTACCCATAGAAGTGGTGTATGCCACTGTGGGAAAGGAATGCCGGGCTATAGTGTGGGCCCCGAAAACTGCTACCCATAGAAGTGGTGTATGCCACTGTGGGAAAGGAATGCCGGGCTATAGTGTGGGCCCCGAAAACTGCTACCCATAGAAGTGGTGAATGCCACTGTGGGAAAGGAATGCCGGGCCATAGTGTGGGCCCCGAAAACTGCTACCCATAGAAGTGGTGAATGCCACTGTGGGAAAGGAATGCCGAGATATAGTGTGGGCCCCGAAAACTGCTACCCATAGAAGTGGTGTATGCCACTGTGGGAAAGGAATGCCTGGCTATAGTGTGGGTCCCGCAAACTGCAACATTACCTTTATGCAGACTTCTTACAGTGGTCACTGATCACAATCCATTGTGTCTCAAGATACAATAGGAGTCTCCTGAGGTGGAGTTTGTCCTTACAAACATTCAATTTTACATCAAAAAGCATGGACTGTCGTGTCAAGAGGACCGATAACTGCCTGTAAAGATGGAAAGTTACCTGATGGGATAAACTCCCCATGCTATACTAGAAAGAAAAGGGGGAGAAGTTGTTATGACGTTGTTGCATTGTGGTACGTGTTATTGTTGTTGGGTTATATGTTATCTGTACATTGTTATTTTGTATCATAGTTATAATATGTTATGTTGTATGTTAATTAATTTAGCATGTTGTGAGGTCATCTGAAAAAACGGTCATGTGGTCAGTTATAAAAGTCTGTTCATAAAAAAAGTTGTGTCTGTCATTGTAATTTTATTATTTAACCAAGCCCACTTTTGTTTCTTGTGTTACTGATGTCCTGGAGAAGCCAGTTGGGCATGGAGACTCCCAAATAAACACCCTTATTGTGACACCCACCTCTTCCATGCTCCTATCTCTTCCACCTGTTTATCTCTCCTATGGACACATACACTTCTGATGTAACACTCAGTATTGAAATGATTGTGAGCTTGGCAATGATGGTATATTTATTGGATATTTTGAATATGATTAAACTCAGGGTTTGAAGAGCAGCTTAGCTTTTGGTTTATCTAATATTAGGTATGATACTAGGGGATTAAGGTTAAATATTTATTGTAGGTACTAGTAAAGATAAACATGTCTTATATTTAGTGGATTTTATTAAGATTACATGTAAACTTAATCTGGCCCTTTTTAAAGGCAAAATGTTAATGAATGTAAAATAGATTTTGACTCTGTTTTGGTCATACTAGTCGCTACTCTCTCATACTCCTCATATGATTATGAAGAACTGTCATTGGGAGAAAGCCGACATTATATGTTTCCAGGAAACTCACTGGCAGATAAATAGAGTACCGAATTACAATGATAGGTGCTGCATTACCATATATAGCACTACTTAATAGCACTACTCTGTGTGGGATGGGCTTATATCCATGATAGTCAATATCCATCAACTTGTCTTTAAATAGCTTTAAATCTTCTTATTTAACATTACATAGATGGCATATCAGAATGTCTCCAGGTGTTTATCCTATAACATACAAGAAAGGTAAGGTGCTTTATTTTAATTTCTAAGTCATTGGAAAAGATTATTTAAAAACATATATAAAATTACTTCTTACCTACAATTTTAGATTCATGGTTCAATTAATTACATTATTATTATTATTATTATTATTATTATTATTATTATTATTATTATATAAAAAGACACATCAACCAAATACCAGTAGAGCCCCTCGCACCATAACACAGCTTGTAAATACAGCAGATGTTCCTATAAACACAGACTAAAGTGCAAGAACAAACACAAGGAAGTGTTTTGTGATTTCTTGGATCACAAAATAAAAATTAGTGTAAGTAAGAAAGATTGTATTATTTTCCTGACTTACACTTGAAGACCTTACTAGCTTTCCAGAGCAATAGGTTAGGGTGGAAAAGCCCATATCCCAATGAAAAATAAAAGGCATTCTAAGACATTATAAATTATCTTTGGGAATTGTTGAAGATGTGAAATACAAACAATGCTTCATGAAGCTACAATGTCTTTGGTTATGCTCTGCTGCCCATGGTCCAGATCTAATTGTAGAGCCTTATTTGTACTCTATTGAGATGAGAAAACATGGGCTCCTGGGCCAGGAAGGTTGATCTTACTGTACCTTCTTAGAATTGGAGGCAAATCATCCAGGGGGAAAACTCCCATTTGTGTCTTAAAATCTTCCAAATACTCAGAAGATAATACCACTACTGGACTTTATGGCATGAACGTATTTGTTTAAAATTATTCAGGAAAAGCACCAGAAAGACTAGTATCCAAAATTAAACCCAGTGTACTCTTGAATTGTCTATTTTAAAGCGCATGACCCTTTTTCCAATTCATTGTTAATAAAGAATTATTTATTAAAAAGGTTTACCATTTATATATCTCTCCCTTGTGCTCTCAATTAAACTATTCTTTACATCTAAATATAATGTATTTCTCGTTATTCTTCTTTATGGTATAATGAACATGTGTGCCAAATTCATAAATACTTGACGTAATTAACCAATATTTCAATTTCTTAAAATGCTGAAAAGACTTCCATTTTGCTCCTAGAGAATGGACGGAGGTATTGCTTGAGATATTTTGGAACTGTCTTGTAATTGTAGGTTGTGTCAGATTCATCTATAAGTGATCTACGAGAGAGACTGTATGGGGTGTATACCATAAGACAGGGCAGACTTAATAACCAAGAAACAAACATTACTATATTAAGGTAATGTATTATTTTTCACTATATGTATTGAATTAAGCGGTGCTGCATAAAATCTATGTAAGAAAAACTATGATAAATTCCACGATTCTGCAAAAAATTTTGAGAGTAAAAACTAAAGTCTAAAGTATTATATGAAATGATACAGAGAGCTGCCATTGATGTGTCTAATAACATGCTGAGTTATATGTGACCTAGGACTCTGATAAGCCTTCCATTGTTCTCATTTGCTCTTTTTATCTGAAAAGACAAGCAGACATAAAGAGGAAGTGGAAAAATCTGTGTAATTGCATATAAAGCCAGTTTACCTTTTTGTGACTGTGTTTGACTACAGGGTCATCTCTTGTTACATTTGGGAATGGAGGTAAACCATCCCACGAGTGTTTCAAAGCTTTAAATGTATATTTCTACATTACAGATCTCTCACCAAATCATGTGCATAATCTGGAAGTGAAGTATCTACATTATCTCACAAAAGTGAGTACACCCCTCACATTTGTGTAAATATTTTATTATATCTTTTTATGTGACAACACTGAAGAAATGACGCTCTCCTACAATGTAAAGTAGTAAGTGTACAGCCTGTATAACAGTACACCCCTAAGTGGAAATGTCCAAATTGGGCCCAAAGTGTCAATATTTTGTTTGGCCACCATTACTTTTCAGTACTGCCCTAACCCTCATGGGCATGGAGTTCACCAGAGCTTCACAGGTTGCCACTGGATTCCTCTTCCACTCCTCCATAATGACATCACGGAGCTGATGGATTTTAGAGACCTTGCACTCCCCCACCTTCAATTTGAGGATGCCCCACAGATGCTCAATAAGGTTTAGGTCTGGAGACATGCTTTGCCAGTCCATCACCTTTACCTTCACCTTCTTTAGCAAGGCAGGGGTCGTCTTAGAGCTGTGTTTGGGGTCGTTATCATGTTGGAATACTGCCCTGTGACCCAGTCTCCGAAGGGAGAGGATCATGCTGTGCTTCAGTATGTCACAGTACATGTTGGCATTCATGGTTCCCTCAATGAACTGTAGCACCCCAGTGCCGGCAGCACTCATGCAGGCCCAGACCATGACACTAATACCTTCCCACTCATCTTATTTATTTTCATTACTCTCATTCCTTGTCATATTGCTCTCTCCATTTCTGTTCAACCTTGCCCTTTAAATATTTATCTTTAATAAGTCAAGACCATGGACAAATTCACATATTCGCAAAAACTAATTAACTTTTCTTAAGTTTCCTTCTCTACTCTGTGACTTTCTCCAGTCGTGTATTACACCGTTGGGACCTGCATCAAAACAGTGAGTTTTAATGAAGATTGAAGAAATACTACATTCATAAAACATATTTATCCAATATTATTGAAGGAATATGGAAGGTTCCTGGATTTTACTGGGTATATTTATTATCTCTGTGTATCTATTTACTATCTCTGTGTTTCTATTTACTGACATGTACTTTTATTTTATTAAGTGCTGATATGCTCGGTTTTTACTGTCTAAAACCACATGATACCACAATGCACGTTCAATCTTTCAATCCAAAAAACAATATATACATGGCTCCTTTTATGCATATGCTTACTGTATTACCGGCTTTAAGCATATCACAGGATGGATTATGCATGTACCAGGAAACCTACCAACAGACAGTAATGTTTTGATTTCAACATCACTGTTGCATATTTATTACCAAACAGCAATCTTCTCCTTATACCTTTTTTTCTTATGTATGTTTCTTTTAATTTAACAGTATTAAATCCACCCCCCCAAAAAAACATGATATATATATATATATATATATATATATATATATATATATATATATATATAAATAAATAAAATCTGTGCTTTTTCACATTCATATCTGTTCTTTACTACTGGCTTTTCAATTAATCAAATAAGCATCTCAGGCAGTACTATTAAACGTACAAAAAGAAAAAAAAACAGGGGAAGGGAAAAAAGAGGGTGGGGTAGAGGAACATATTAAACAATTTTCTAGTAATCTTGGGAAATCTCTCTTTTCTCAGCTAATCAAATACTAGATTGTTTTATTAATTCCAGACTATTTTTAGGGTTTTATGTATCCAAAAGTGACACCCATTCTCAAAACTATTTATCAAGATCAAACACATTGTATGTATGTATGTAGGTAAATCCAATTTTTAGCTAAACCACTTCTTGTACAAAAAAATTGATTTATTAAAAGTTGCGAGTCTTTTGGTACCTTTAGTATTGGTAATTCTAATAATGTCTCTTTTTAGGAATAGGGAATCCCAAAAGGTTTTCAATCGTATATGTTTTTTCGCACATGTATGATTTCTGGGTATTCCCATAAAGCATGTTTCAGAGTACCAGCTGCCTCACAACCTCTGAAGCATTTACCGCCAAGGCATGGATTTGAAATCTGTAATCTCACCGGTGTAAGATACTATCTCATTAGTGTCTTGTAAGCATTTTGTCTTACAATTCTTACAATTCATTTGAGAATGTAATCGAGTTGCTTTTCATCAAGAGTTATATTCATCAATTTTGCCCATGAAATCTTATAGGGTAATTTGATTACTGTAATTTAGTTGACCAAATAATTATATAGGATAGACATGTTTTTCTTTCCAGTAGCATTATTTAAGCACCAATTCTCAAATAACTAATTTATTATCTCTTAAAGTGCGAGCCACATTTTAATTTGTTGTAATTGATGCTGTTCTTTAAATCCGTCTGGAGACCATTTTTTTTTTTTGTTAAAACCACCAAGAAATTTGGGAATATCTATCTCTTCCATAATTCTAATGGGAAAACCACAAGGGAGTAAGCCATGATCCCTCCTACAGCAAATGTGATCTTTTATGGATTTGTTTCCATAAACTGAGAGAATGGGAAATACTTTGGGAAACATTTTCTAAGTTAATTTAATATTTTAGGCCATTTCACAACACTTGTTGTATCAAATATTTTGCTCTTTACAAACAGATTTTTAAATTTCTACCCAGCAAGGAGGTATTTTCTTGATAAACCATTTGGTCAACTGTGCTAACCTGGTTGCTTGAAAGCATGTTAGAGGTTCGGGGCTTGCCAACCCACCTCTTTTTTTTGTTGCTATCATTAACCTTCTATTTCCTCTTGTTTTTTTTTATGATTCCAGATAAAGCAGAGAATTGCCCTTTGTATCTTCAGTATATCATCTGTTTTAATTGCTACTGAAATTGTTAGAAAAAGATACAACATTTTGGGAAATGTGTTCATCTTCACTGCGTGTATTCTACCTAAACAAGAAATTTTGTAAGAAGACCACTTTTTTAAATCGTTAAATAGGTTTTTAAGAATATTTGGATAACATGCACTAAAATTAATTTAGTTTGCTTTGTTATATAGATGCCCAAATATTTAATTTGGTGTTGTGGCCATTTAAAGGAAAAATTCAGTGCTATGAACTCATCTATATGTTTATATATATTTATGTATATATATTTATTTAATGATTTGCTATTGTTAGTATTCACTTGAAATCTGGAAATATCTCCAAATTTCTCCAATAAATCTAGAAGATTAGGAAGGCATTAGTAGATAGTTAATCATTAGTAGAATATCATCTGCAGAAAAGCTTAATTTATATATTTTCTGTCCCTGTAAAACTTGGGCATTTTCTTATAGCCATAGCAAGCTCTTCATATCACAGTGCAAAAATTAAAGGAAAAAGGGGGCATCCCTGCCTAGTTCCCTTTGTGATATTGAATAATTGTGAGAGTAAACCCTGATAGGAAATGTACACTTTCAGAATGGAATAAAGTGACATAATGCTTAACAAAATATGAACAGATAAGCCAAAGTTGCGTAAAGTTTCAAACATGTGAGCCCAAACTATTCTATCAAAATACTTTTCGGCATCTAGGGACAAAAGTATTGAAGGAGTTTTTTTTTCTAAATGCTATATCCATGAGATCAAAGGTTCTCCTAGTATTATCTGGAGCTTTTCTATCTGGTATAAAGGCTACTTTAGCAGGATCATGCGTGGAAGAAGCCATGCTAATCTTTTGGCTAATATCTTTGAATATATTTTAAGACCACTATTTCTTGTGAAATTGGTCTATAGCTTTGACATGGAGTAAGATCTTTTCCTACCTAAATATTGCTAACATTTTGGCTTCTAGTAATCCTGCCCTTATTTGTGTTCCTGACAGAATATCATTGAATAGAATTTTGAGTTTTGGCAGAAGGATATTTAAGAGTTGTTTATATTAAGTTGTAAATCCGTCTTTATGCAATTTAGCACTTTTTATTGCTTCATTAATGACATCAGATGTTATTGGGACATTAAGAGTATCCAAAGATTTATCTATGTGTGGAAAATTGAAATATGATTTTTTTTTTTTTATTTGAGAGTAATGTTTGGTCGAGCCAGACTGATATTTTGCTGTGTAAAGATCTGTGTAAAATTTTGCAAATACATCTGTGATTTTGTTGGTTGATAAATGTAGGACCCTTTCTTGGTTTTAATTTTAGAAATGAAAGAACCTGCTCTTTGTTGTCTAAGCTTGCGCGACAACATTGCGTTAGGTTTGTTAGAGAAAATAACGTTTTTAGATTGGGTAAGTTGATTTGTTATCATTTTATGCAGAATATCATTGTTTGTGATTATAATTAGGCATTTCTTCATAAATTTTTGGGTCATATATAATTTTTGTAGATTTGCCAATTTTTCATAACTCTTGTTTACTTTCATTAAAACATCTTATTTAAATGGGCACTATAGGGAAAAAGTATGTCTTGGACCTTTAATAGAGTCATTGTGCATGATGATTATAATTGGTGATATGAAATACTGACTGACTGTGTCACAACAAAAAAGAAGTTGCTTCATATCACTAATTATAATTTTTATTATGACTCTAAACCTATTTTATACCTACACTTTATTAAATACTACTAATAGTTGTACTTGTCGGATTATGTTGGAATTCACATCTGTATCAACTGTGGTGTCTGCAGATATGTCCCAAAAACTATTAAAGTTGTTTATATCCGATAAATATATATATATAGAGATGATATACCATAAGATAAAAAGGGACAAAAGTATATACTAAAAATAATAAAATATAAAGATGTGCTCTTAAAAGATCAAAATTATATAACATGAGTATTGCAGTCTCTCTCTCTCTCTCTCTTTCTCTCTTTATATATATATATATATATATATATATATATATATATATATATATATATATATATATATATTTATATATTTATATCTATATACACACACAGTTCTCAAATCGGTAAAATGATTTTATGTTCCGGACTTCCACAGCTCCTAATGTTACACCACAATTGTGAGTTTTTTGTTTTCTTTTAGTTTCTTGAATATAGTCTTGTTTTTGTTTTTTATTACATTTCCATTGTTTCTAAATAAGGATTGTAAAGATGAAGAGATTGAAGAACTAAAGATAAAGTTGGGGCAGTCCGAAGATCATATTAATGACCTTAAAGAAAGACTGAAGAATGCTACAATCAACTTGGATGAAAATAAAACTCTCTTGATAGGGCTGGAAGAATGCTCTTTAAGGAAAAACAAGTATGTTGGTGTTGTGAATGTGATTTTGTTGTACCATAAAATAGTGGATACATACCAGTAAATTCTCATAGTTAATGTATTATTAAAGGTTTATTGAGGTTAGAGATATTTTGTTCACAATCTCATAGTGGATACATACTCTGAATAGCTACAGAAAATGGGCAAAATGTGTTTTTAAGGGTCTCTTTAGGCACTGTTTTTTCTTATATATATGTTTTAGCAGTTTCCTAATTTTATTATCCTCAATATAGTTTTGATATAAAATACACTTCATTTACTTTAAAGAAATTTCCAGAGTGACAGATTCTTACATCCTAGAACCTTCCTTTCCTTCATGTTCTCTCTCATTTAGGGGGCAATGTCTTACAACTGTGTCCTAAGGTCACAAGGATGGGGCATCACACTACAGTACTATGTGCATTTTGTAGCTAACAAACAGCTCAAAGCTGCTAATTAGTATTCATGAGCCACTTATTCACATAATAATGCAGCATAAACAATATTGTACCTTTAAAGAGATTCACTTTAGAAATGAATAGCTAGTACAATGTACAAAGTATAATGTAAACAATTACTTTGCAATGTGAGTCCCATAGGATTTGTTGATTGTGATGCAATGATTATCACCTTACTGATATCCCTTTAAACATTTAAGTAAACTATTAGAAATGTTCATTTGAATACAGAACAATGTTTGTTACTGGAGACATCACAGATATCATGTTAACTGTATGGAAGGAGATATTATTTTTTTAACTCTAGTTATACAGTGATTTATAAACTCAAATGTATTTATTTTTAACCAAGCATTGTCTGGCTTTGATTTGAAAGGCCTCAGAAGAAACACGTAAAGTCACAGAAATACGCCTAAACAAATCTTCAGTATATCAGTCTCAGCTAGAGAAGAGATTGGTAGAATGTGAAAAAGAGAGAGAAGATCTATGGAATGAGAGAGAAGATCTATGGAATGAGAAAGTAAAATCATTGGAAATAATGAAGCAACAGGTGTGTAAATGTGCCATCTAAGGGAAGTGAGCATTTTCACACATTTTAGAGTACATTGAAGGCTCATAAAGCTAATATTACTATAACTGATCTGATAATTAGGGTCTTTTTAAACAATATGAGCCGTAATGGAGCCTGTAAGTGAATTTGCTGGAGTGGGTTGCTAGTTCCTTCTCCAGTGGAGTGTGATTTGCCTGGCTCACAGCTTCATTGAGGAACACAAGCCCCTTCACCATCACAAGTTAGCAATCCAGAAGGGGACCAGGGGAACATACGCCGCACTAAACTACTCTAACCCATCAGGAACGGCCTCAAAAACACATGAAGGCTGTGTAGAGGCATGTGGAGCAACAGTCAACTCATCTCCATCTCTGCTATGTTCATCCTGGAAAGTCCCACGCCATGGCTGGTGGCCATGTGCCAGGATGTATACCAATTATCATTTGGTGACATCCCATTAAGTGTTTTGCTATCAACCAATTGACATTATCACCTGTCATATTGTTATTAGGCCCTCTCGGGAATGTTGATATGCCACAGTATCAAAAATTGGACTTTGCATGTGTATTAACACACACACACACATATATATATATTTATTTATATATATACATATATATATATATATATATATAATATCTTATTACTGTTATTATTATTGTTATGATATGTATTAACATATTGCATAGTAACAAGGGCTCACTAGTTTACTGACATAGGAATGTGGCACAAATGTGATGTATGTGGATGTCCCAAAACCCCAACCATTGAAAACACACTGACACACTGAGAATTATATAACAAAGCTTTATTTCATACTTATACATCAGAGATGGACAAGACTGTGAATTAATATCATGGGTGTGGTGTGAGGAGATCCCGGGACGGCAAGAGGCTTTTTTTGATAAAAAAGGGATACCTAAAGGGGGTAATGTGATAGTCTAGAATAAGCATGGTGCATAGCACCTACCAGGGTTACATGTGGTCACTACACCGATGCAACCGGAATCTGAGGGAAAAAAGGGTCATCACATATAACTCCGTTTAAATGTATATGCAAGCGAGCTGGGTTATGAATGCATCTGATAGAGGAGAATTAGTAGTGTATGATTACATTTATTTGCATGCACTATGTTTTTTTTAGCTTTGCATTAAAAAACATAGCTGCAGGTGATGTTTACACCCCCAGGATTGAGCTAGGCTTCTGAGTGTTCGTTTTTGTAAAACAAACCCTCTATGTGAGCATGCTCAATTTTCAGCCAATCAGCAATGCTGTATGCAGCCAGCTAGATAATGCTGCTACACTCCTTAAACTAAAGATAATTAAAGAACCATAAATCGACATTCCAGTATGCTTGAGCTGTTACAAGGTTGTTTTTTAGACATATTCCCTCTCCTTGATAAATTCTTACAAATTATAATTATACTGAAACCAAACATTTCAGCTTCTTCTTCCTTTTCTAATCTTTCTTTTAGAGTAAGCATTTATGATCCTGCAAAGTTTGAGGAAGAGAGCTTGCGTTCATGGTTTCTGTGCATGTCTGGGGGAGGTCACTGGGGCTGAGGGAGGTCACAGGGGCAATTCACTGGGGCAGGGGGGAGTCATGGGGCAATTCCCTGGGGCTGTACTCCATATTCCGAATGCTAATAGTTTATTTGCCTTTGCAGCTGCTGCTTGGCATTGTGAACTGTTACGTAGGTGGTTGTCCACAAGCATATACATTGCATGGTTATTTTTCCTTCCCAGATGCATATCCTTACATTTATTCTTATTAAATCTCATCTTCCATTTAGATGCCCATTTCTCTAATTTATGCAAATCCCTTTGGAGGGAAAGTAAATCATTATCTGATTTTATTACCTTGCAAATGTGTCATCTGCAAAAATGGGGACAATACTTCCCAGTACTACTTCTAAGTTATTAATACATATGTTAAAAAGGAGAGGACCAAATACTGAACCCCGAGGAACCGCACTTACCACATTAGTCTAATCTGAGTATGTTCCACTTACAACAACCCTTTGTCTTTTGTCTTTTAGCCAGCTCTCCATCCATGTGCATATATTTACTGCAATTCCTTTATTCCTTAGTTTGCACAATAGTATCCCATGTGGCACTGTATCAAAGATCCAAATACTACATCCAACACATATAAACTAATTAGATTTGTTTGACATGACCTACCTCTCATAAATCCATCTTGGCTTCTACTTATTATCCTGTTTGAATAGACATATTCTTGTATATTATCCCTTATTAACCTTTCTAAAAGTTTTCCCACTACAGAAGTGAGGCTTACTGGTCTATAATCCCATGGATTTACTCTTGCTCCTTTCTTAAATATAAGTATCACATCTGCTTTTCTCTAGTCATCTGGACCCTTTGTTGAGTGAATCTTGAAAAATTAGATATAATGGTTTGGCTATTAAAGAACTCAGTTCCCTCAGTACCCTTGGATGTATTCCATCAGGACCTGGGGCTTTATTAAAAAAAATTTTTTTAATCTCTTTTGGATTTCTTCCTGCGTTAACCAATTATTTGGTGAATTTTGTGTAGCCCCATTATGTTGTAGTGACCAAACAACTGGTACCTCCTTTGTGTATACAGAAGCAAATAAACTATTTAGCTCATCTGCCTTTTAATAATGTTCACTTCATATAACTTTACACTTTGTTATAAAATGGCTGCCCCTGTCAGGTCCTGTCACAAAATATGCATGCATTACCTCCTTAAATCTCTCTCCACTGTTAGAATACAAGTGATCACCATATACTGTGCTTATTTAGCTGTATCTCCCATATTGCCAGGAGAAGTAACCTGACTGAAGAATGATTATTGGCTGCTCAGCTATGTGACACAGTCTGCTTCCTCTTCCTGTAATCCACAAATCACAGAGGCTGTCACAAAAACTATATCTGTCAACTCAGAACAGCCCACTGAGGAATAATCTATCAAATAATTATTATTTTTGAGGTAAATATTCTTATTTTATGGTAAGAAATTGTAAGATCATGAGATAGCTCTTTCACGCTGCTTCTGCTCTCTCTGCTGGCCATGCCCCCAACTGATTAGTTTTATTTTTATAAAAACACAGAAGTCAAAGTGAAGAAATTGTATTTTTTATTTGTTTCTGCATATATTGCATTCTATCTTTCAAAGTCACATACAATACAAATAACACACATACCACTAAATAGCTGAATTTATGCTTAAAAAGGCCAATATAGATTCCCATATGTATATTCTGTATAAATATTCACACTTTTACCTATACATAGCAAAATGATAAAAATACATTTGCAATTCTGTATAGATCTCCGATCAAAACTGCCACAAAAGAAACGTATAACAACAGGAATAAAAACAACAGAAGATTATATACTAGAACTAATTTAATATAAAGATTACTAATGGCAGATCCAACTATTGTAACATGATAATATAGTACATGTGGTTATAAAAGACTTTTAGCCCGTAAAGTTCAACGTTATTTAGATCCTCCCATATCTTTGAAGTTAGTGAATTGTTAATTAATCCAGATAAAGGCAAACAAAAAAATCTCATTGAACATAAAGAAAATAAATCCTTCCTGATCCCGAAACTCTGGCAAATGAATTAGTCCTTGGGTCAATCACTTCCTTCTCTAGATATCCAACGTAACCCTGTATGCTTTTAATATTCAAGAATATATCCAACCCGTTTATAAAGTTATCATATGAATTTGTAGTTACACCCTACTTTGGTAATGTAACTCTGAGAATTAAAATAAAATATTATGAGAATAAATTGACTGATACAAAATGATAACCAGGTCATCAGAAAGTTGACTATCAGATCGGGTTATTCATACGTTGTTTCCTCATTGTTTCCTATAAACCTTTGGCCTAGTAGTTTCTGGATCCTACATGTCCACACGGTTTTGCCCTCCGGTGAATGACTGAAAAAAAGTCAATTGAAACAAAAGCTAATATTGTAATACACTTAATTGTAAAAACATGTTCTGATACAAATAAAGTATAACCATCTTAAAGACAGTCCACAGCATTTATTCAAATTACACATTACACGTTCTTTGCTTTAGTGCTGATTTCACTTCTTTATTTTTTAAGCTATAAATTATTGGGTTCAACATGGGGACAACAGCTGCATTTAAGAGAGATAAGTTCTTGTTGGATTGATAGCTTTGCTTTAATGATGGCCTTAGGTATTGGCAGATGAGAGTGACATAGAATAAAGAGACAACTGTGAGGTGTGAGGAGCATGTGTAGAAGGCTTTATGTCTTCCACTGTTGGATTTAATTCTCAAGATGATGGAAATAATAAATACATAAGGCAGGAGGGTCAAAAGAAGAGGACACGTACCATAAAATATAGTATTAGCAAAAAACAAAAGATCCAAAAGACTTGTGTCACTGCAAGTAAGTTGTACAAGAGCTCCAATGTCACAGAAGAAGTGGTTTATTTCCTTGGATAGATAACAAGTAAAGCCAAATAATATAATACTGTGAGGTAGAAATGATAAAAAACTAAAAGACCAGCAGCTGGAGGCCAACAGAGCACAAATTCTCCAGTTCATGACCATGTGGTATTTCAAGGGGTTACAGATGGCCACATATCTATCAAAGCTCATGGTCATCAGTATTAAAATTTCACAAGCTGTGCATGTTGTAAAAATTCTAACGTGTAAAATGCAACTAAGATGAGAAATGTTTTTATCCTCTAATAAAAAACTAGTAAATACATTATGCAGGGTGACAGTAGAAGATGACATGTCTATCAAGGCCAAGTTCCCGAGAAAGAAGTACATGGGAGTGTGCAGGTGATGATCCAAGGAGATGAGTAGAAAAATGGTCATGTTACCAAAAATAGTGATGAGATAAATGAGCAGAACAAAGAGGAAGATTGGGGCCTGAAGCTCAGGAACATCAGATATTCCTAGAAGTATGAAATAAGTAACCATGCTATGGTTGGTAAGAGCCATGATTATTATCAGAATCTAAAACTGATTGAGAAAGAATGTACTGTTCTTATTATTATTTTTATTATATTTTTTGAAGTGCACAGAATATTCCACAGCACTAGGGATACAATAAACATATGGATAAAAACTGAACAGATATTATCATGATCTTGATAGTTAACCAAGGCATTGGATTTGTAGATATTCATTGGTACAGAAGCAGATCAAAGTAAAGAAAAAGCATACAGTTAAAAAGATAACGTAAAAGGATACTGGAAAGATGGATACCAAGTGTTTTGGAATATTAATCAAATGGAGAGATTGTTATATAGTATTTAACAGTCACTACAGTAGTCTAGTCTTAAAGAAGAAGAAGCAATGAAAATCTTTGTCTTTCATATACTTTGTCTGGAGTATGTTTTTCAAAAGGCAAAATGGAGATTACTTACTCAAGATATTTTAATGGTAGACCACATTTAAGAAAACTCCCAGATAAGGTGCCCAATTCTGAGTGTCCAAGTTGGAAACAGATGTTTCCTCTAAGGAGCTGTGTATATTTGCAAGTAGTGCTTTTTGAATTTATCTTCAACCATCTGACACTTATCCCCTCTTGGATCTCTTCTAGATTTCTTTTGGTGGAATATACTGGATCATCTGTACCTTGAGAAAAGGAAAGTTTTTCTAGATACATAGATAGATAGATATCATTAACTTGCATCATATTAAGAGTAGACACAGGGAACATTGAATATAAAAACTGAATTATAATCAATTAATGCTAGGCTATTTAAAATAAAAAAATACTGATGTACACTTCAAATATGTAAATACATTATATTTGGAACATGAGAAACAGTCTCAAATATCACAACATACCAGTCACTACCATTCCCAATGTCAGCCCCCAGATTGTTTCTCCTCACAAAATATAAGAGGTGTGTAAGTACCTGCTTAGAGTAACCTGAGGACCAGCAGAAAGATAATCTCAGAATAATGAGACATATATAGGATCATTATGCAATTTAGTACTTCCCCACCTGTTCTTGTACCAGGAGCAGACACTGGAAGCAATTTACACTGGGTTGAGGTTTTTATTATCTGTTAGTAGATTTGGGACAATGCCCCCGAGGAGTTGGAAAGCTCAGTGGATTAATTTAGATGCCATCTAGAAAATGTGTTTTGCAAGATTAATGATGAAATCTGTAGAAATGTTCCATCATGTTATGTTATGTCATAAAACACAAAGTTTTAGGCTTTAAGATTTATGAAGTTCTTTACAGTGAAAAATTATATTATGATTTGGAAATGGTTTATTATAGCAGCATTTTGAAAAAAGTAAGTTTAATAAAGGAAAAACACCAGACGTCTTTGTCACTAGAAGGGCTAGATGGACTGTCCAATGAATGGATCACACCTGTTGGGTCCTCTCCTCCAGATTTCTGTGTATTGGTACTAGGAATTCCACATAAAAGAGGCTTAAGATCCGTGGAGAGCAGTGATGCAGGTCTGGGTGATAGATGCAGAACATCTTGGTAGCTGGAGTGGACAAGTGAATAAAAAAGGTTTTTTTTACCACTCAGAAATAGAACTGACACCCTTGTGTACTTTAAAAATGGATAATTCTGATATACATGGAGAACAAAAAGGTCACAGTAATTCAGTTAGTCTGGGCTTAAACTAACAAAAGGTAACATAATTACGAAAGGTAGGCCAGCCAACCTAACCATCTAGCAGGATGCCCCATTGTGTTAGTTTTACAATGTGCATCTTAGAACTACACTGGCAAACAATAATTGAATCATAATATATAAATTACAAAACTACGCAAAACTAGATATAAAACAATAACAAGTGGTTAGTCACACAATGCCCAAAACACACAGACACAAGGGGTGTTCACTGGGTTAAGGGTCTTAAGGATCAAAGCCCAAGGGTGGCAAGTCCATCTTGGGCTGTTCCAGGAAAGGCATTATATTGGGGAAGACTAATTCCAAAAGAATATTAGTAGGAGTATGCTATAAACCCCCAAATATAGCTGAAAGTGAGGAAATACAATTATTGTTACAGATTGGAAATGCAGCTAAGCACGGGCAAGTTCTAATAATGGGAGATTTTAACTACCCTGAAATAAACTGGATAAATGAGACCAGCAGTTCAGCTAAGGGGAGCAGGTTCTTGAGTACACTCAGGGATCATTATCTGGCCCAGGTTATACAGGAGCCTACTAGAAATGAAGCTATCTTAGATTTACTCATTACAAATAATATTGATATTGTATCAAATGTTGAAATAGGGCAACCTTTGGGAAACAGTGATCACAACACAGTCTCATTTGAGATTGAATTAAAAAAACAACATTTTAAGGGGCCAACAAAAACTCTTAATTTTAAAAGGGCAGATTTTTACGGTCTAAGGGCAGCAATACAAAGTATAGACTGGGACAGAGAACTGATAGGTAAAAACACTGACCACAAGTGGACAACATTTGAATCCTTACTAAATATACATACACATCGGCATATACCGTGTGGGAATAAAAGTAAAAGGAGTAAATCACAACACATGTGGCTTAACAATGATTTAAAGATCAAGATACGGAGTAAAAAACAGGCATTTAAATTATACAAACAAGAGGGGACAGAGACTGCTTTACGGGAATACAAGGAAATCAACAAGGCTTGCAAAAGCGCAAATAGACTGGCTAAAATAGAAAATGAAAAATTAATTGCAAAAGTAAGACTAACCCTAAAATATTTTTTAAGTATATTAATGGGAAGAAGTCGAGGAAGGAAGCTATAGGAACATTAAAATGTGAAACAGGCTGTCTGAAAATTAGTGACCAGGAAAAGGCAGATGAGCTAAATAGGTTCTTTTCTTCGGTATACACAAGGGAGGTACCAGTGGTTGGGACACTGCAACATAATGGGGCTACACTACCTTTGCCAAATAATTGGTTAACACAGGAAGTAATCCAAAAGAGGTTGAAAAAAATAAATGTTAATAAAGCCCCGGGTCCTGATGGAATACATCCAAGGGTACTAAGGGAACTGGGTTCTGTAATAGCCAAACCATTATATTTAATTTTTCAAGATTCACTCAACACAGGGTCTCTACCAGATGACTGGAGAAAAGCTGATGTGATACCTATATTTAAAAAGGGAGCAAGAGCAAATCCGGGGAATTATAGACCAGTGAGCCTCACTTCTGTAGTGGGGAAGCTTTTAGAAGGGTTAATAAGGGATAATATACAAGAATATGTCTATTTGAACAGGATTATAAGTAGGAGTCAACATGGGTTTATGAGGGATAGGTCATGTCAAACAAATCTAATTAGTTTCTATGAGGAGGTTAGTAGAAATATGGATCAAGGCAACTCAGTGGATGTAGTCTTTTTGGATTTTGCAAAGGCTTTTGATACAGTGCCACATGGGAGACTATTGGGCAAGCTAAGGGATACAGGAATTGCAGTAAATATCTGCTCATGGATTGAGAGCTGGCTAAAAGACAGGAAGCAAAGGGTTGTTGTAAATGGAACATACACCGATTGGACTAATGTGGTAAGTGGGGTTCCTCAGGGTTCAGTATTAGGTCCTCTACTTTTTAACATATTTATTAATGACTTAGAGGTAGGATTGGAGTGTGGGGTCTCCATTTTCGCTGATGACACAAAGTTGTGCAAGGTAATTAAATCATAAAATGATGTGCTTTCCCTCCAAGGGGATTTACATAAAATTAAGGAATGGACATCTAAATGGCAGATGAGATTTAAAACGAATAAATGTAAGGTTATGCATCTGGGAAGGAAAAATAGCCATGCAATTTATAATCTTAATGGAGCAAATCTAGGTGTATCAGATATTGATAGGGATATGGGAGTGCTTGTGGACAACCACCTAGGTAACAGTGCTCAAAGCCAAGCAGCAGCTGCAAAGGCAAATAAAATATTAGCATGTATTAAGAAGGGTATAGAAGCCAGGGAAGCAAATATAATTCTGCCACTATACAAATCTCTAGTACGCCCTCATTTGGAATATGGAGTACAATTTTGGGCACCACTTCATAAAAAGGACATTTTAGAGCTGGAAAAGGTACAGAGAAGGGCAACAAAACTAATAAGGGGAATGGAGGGGCTAAGTTATGAAGAAAGACTTACCAAATTAAACTTATTTTCTCTAGAAAAAAGTCAACTAAGAGGAGATATGATTACCTTATATAAATACATCCAGGGTCAGTATAAAGATTTGTCGGGGGAGCTTTTTGTGCCAAGAGGTTTTCAACTGACAAAAGGACATCCCTTGAGGTTAGAAGTAAAATGATTCCACCTCAAAGAAAGAAAAGGGTTCTTCACAGTAAGGGTGGTTAATCTGTGAAATTCTCTACCAGAGGAGGTGGTGACAGCGGATAGATAACTTTAAAAGGGGGCTAGATTTATTTCTAATTAAAAAGGGTATTAAGGTTTATCATGGATAATTAGAGAGACAGTAATGATCCAAATTTTTTACATTTCCCCTTGAGACAATTGGCTAAGTCTTGCTCGTTTTTTTTTTTTTTCTATTTGCCTTCCTCATGACTAATTAATAAAATAAAATAAAAAATAAAAAAACATTAAATAATTGATTAATAATTAATTAACAACTAATGAATTAATAGTTAATTCGCATATTGCAGATCAGAGGAGATCTTAAAAGATTGATCTTGATGGACTGAAAGTATTTTTTCAACCTTAAATACTATGTAACTATGTAACTATGTAACTAGACTAGGCGTATTTAATGAAGAAAGAGAAGCAATGAAGCAAGTACCACAGTATTTTATTACAGGCTTCTCCCACATCATGGCACACTTTTTAAATATAATAATCTAAAAATGTAAGACCCACACTAAGGGACTATATGAAAAAGATCATTCCCAATTATCAAAAACCCCATTGGTTAACTGATGTTAGATTCTGGGAAATAATAGAAATAGGAATTGTCATATAGAGTAAAGGGGTGCATTAATGCAGTTTCAAAACCAGATTATAATAAGATTGCCTACCATTCCCCACACGCCTACATTCACATATATAGTTGTGGTAATTGCGAGTTTGTTGATAACGCAATGTTGAATGATGCAGGCCCACAGTTGCAGCCCTGCAATGAGCGCCAAAGGCGCTAATTTCAGGGCTCGCAATGAGCACCGCGGGCGCTCCTATCGCGTGGCCCATAGGACTTACTCTGCAATGAGCACCAAAGGTGCTCATTGAAGAGCTCGCAATGAGCCGATAGGACTTAGGCTGCAATGAGTGCCCTTAGGACTTTAAAACAGCTGAGACATGAGAACACAAGGCTGCAAGGAGCGCTGAAGGCCGCCATCCCCGCCGGTGCCCAACGGTGCTCATTGAAGGGCTCGCGATGAGCCGATAGGACTTAGGCTGCAATGAGTGCCCTTAGGACTTTAAAACAGCTGAGACATGAGAACACAAGGCTGCAAGGAGCGCTGAAGGCCGCCATCCCCGCCGAAACCTATAGCTCTTTACGTGAGGCACGCACTTTATGAATTTAAATGGTGGCTGAAAAAACGTACCTGAATGAAAACTAGGCCCAAGCCAGTAAAAATGCCCCCGAAGCCAGTGACACTTAGCCGAAGCCAGTAACATGTTGCGAGGCCTGTAACAGATACAAAATTAAACAGCAACAACGCAAGACTTACAAAACCAACGTCATTTTGTAGGGAGCAAGCAAGTACGTTCATATAAACAGAAAGTTGTGGGTTGCCAAGCCCTGCAATGAGCGGTAAAGCCCATAAAGTACATGGGGAAGAGGCTCGTAAGGAGCACCGAAGACATAGTCATAGTCCTGCCAAACACATAGTCATCTTATGATAATTACTGGTCATGTTGGCCACCTTCAGTCATAGGCCAGAGTACCTGGCTCCTAGCCAAGCCAGAGGTAGCCCTGTAGCATCTTCCATGTTCCCCACACTTGGAATTAAACCATTTACTAAAGACCAGCCTAATAATAATAATGTTTATTTTTCTATTAATAATTATACTATTGTTGCAAAGGAGTATAAAGCCTTGTATTGCTTTCTGAGTAAAGGGATCCGTAAACCTTGTATGATCTAAGGACTGGGACAAGAAAGCTCAGCTTGGTGTAATTCTCTGAGGTAGTCCTAGGTCATGACAAGCTGGTGGCAGTGGTGGGATCTTCTGTGACATGATAAAGGGTGGTGGGATACAAGGAGCTATCCACAGCTTAGATGAGAGAGAGCAGAGCCGGGCCTTGGGAATCAAAATGTAAGACATTAGAATTAATTGCACAACAGTCTGAAGCTTGCAAATCGCAAATCAAAACCCTTTGTTTTTATGTTTCAAATCAGGTTTATATTGATCATGGGAATCAATGAGTTAATACACATCAGGCCACCTACATGGACTAGAAAAGTATCAACATTCATTTTTATTATTTTATATTTTGTGGTTTTGCAAGTGTGATCGCATATCGGACCTCTAAACACTAATTGAATGACATGTAATCTCCACGTTTTACTGCCGTAATGATGATTTTCTATTGGCTGTTACAAAATGGGTAGTTAAGGCCGCAAGCTGTTCTGCTATTCTATTCCCCTCCGGCCGGGGACTCCGGCAGGCTTGCGGCCGGCGCCTTGCTATCTCTTGGGGCCGCTCGCGCCGGAGGAAATCCTTTGATCTAAAACGGCCGCAAGAAATCGGCTGTAAGAAAATCCTATTTGCAATTCAATTGCTCCGGGAACCCTGTCTGCAAGGCTAAAACCGAGCCGCAGCTTACTTGCAGGAAAGAGGTCCCGCTAGCACCAATTAAGCACGAAATATAGCCCAAATAAAGCCATCCTGCACTTTGAGAGGACTATAAATTGATGTTCGGTGTTAGCAAAAATAGCACAAAATTCCCCTATACTCAAATCCGTAAAATATATATTTTTTTATATACGTCAAATATCCATGTAAAAAGTCCAGAGTGCTTGGAGCACCTCAGACCCGCCCATGCCGCAGCCGGAAAATAAACAGTTAATTTAAACTCGGGTTTGGGCTGATGTGCAAGCTTGAGAGTGGGTTACTTTTAATCCTCATGTCCCCCAATATGATCCCTAGCATTTACAGAGCTTTACAGTGCTGTCTTGAATTTATTTTTGACTTTTTAGATTTCAGAGCTTACGGCCGGTTGCAAGATTTATGGCCGGCCGTAAGAGGAGATCCTTGCGGGGCCGTTTAATTGAATTGCAAGGTAACGGGACCCCCGGTTTACGGCCGATAATAGAATGAGGCCCTTTTTGTTTTATCTATATGATTAAATAAGTTTCATCGTAAATGTAATATGTTATACAACAAAGAAAATAAATTAAGGAGCATTAGTGATTTTATTATAGTCCTTGAAATTCTACATGTATTCTTTCATGTTGAATAAACTCTGTCAACATTTTTTTCTAGTACTGATATTATATTTTAGACAGCTATCAAGACAATTTATTTATATCTATTGGCAAATATTAAATTCATCCACATAAAACTTTTAAAAACAATCATTTGTAAATCTCCCAGAAGACAAAATAATAATTTGTATCCATCTTCCTTCAGGACTAAGCGGCATACGGCTAATTACATTATAAGTCAATTGTACGGAATCATACAAGACTCCTGGAGACTTTCTAGCTAATTAAATCTACCAGTACTATCAAGAGGTTTAATTGTTGACTTCAATGAGAATTCATTGTTTATTATCACTATATTATGGAAAATACATGTATTTATCGTTGAGTAAAATTCTAGAGTTGGATATTTGTCATTTGTAAAATATAGAATTAATGTAATAAAGAAATAAATACAGACCAACATAATCTAAATAAAATACTTTATTAAAACATCACATTTAACTTAACTATATTTAAAATGATATATTTTTTATCATTCTCTAAATAACTTACATATTAATGTGTCATTAA